>JBAIZL010000001.1:135750691-136038191 GCA_036971475.1 Prosapia bicincta | reverse complement strand
TAAATCAAAACTAATTTCAAATTGTAATCCATAATTTATAATAAGTAATTATTTAAAGAAGTTAAAACTATTAGCAAATTATGCTGACGCGTTTCGAACCCGTAGTTTTATTCACCAAGTCCAACCCGGAACTCGTTATTAGAAACGAGTCAATATAGTAAGTTAAGTTTTCACTTAGTTCTTAAAATAATTACTTACGATTTAATCGGTGGAATCAAGGTGATTACAACAACCAAATTTAATATTTTTTTCTCATACACGTTTCATTTATATCTTCGTCATCATCAATGAGTATAGTTACATAAATTATAAACACAAAAACAGTATTTCATAATTGTTGCATTTATACTCTCTGATGATAACATTGCCACTGAAACGCATATGAGAAAATAATTTATTAACTATGGTTTATTATTTAAGATCGATCAGTATTCAACTATTAAAAGAATCTAAGTTTAGAGTTTCAATATACTGCATACTTGTGTGCTAGATGTTCTCCGTATACTGTAATTAATTTTTTAAAATGTCTCTTTGAGAGCAAAGTAATAAGCACATTGAATATTCTATTTCCTATTCTAAAAAATCGATACTTAAACTGTTCTGGAGGTTTGCGAGTTAGTGTCCAAGTCTAGTAAAGAAGATACTAAGGCCACTAAAGCTTAATTGTGTAACACGGCGCAAGAGTATCGATTAGATGGTATGATTACACAGACGGGCAAATTGCAAGTTAATATGACAAATTATCATTTCACCATTAATTAGGTGCAATACAGTGGCGCCCAGAGCAAGGTTAATGACTGGATGTGATTAGTGAATGCTTTGTGGACAGGGTTTAGCATTGAGACAGACTCTGCTTCAAAGAGCGTGCATTGGCGTCTGTTTTATAACATTTGTTGCAAACACACAAGACAACGCGATCTTGTAATTCGGGAAAATCTGCCAGGGTTGTGACTTTGCAAGTACCAATATTGCAAAACATATTTATATGGAAGCCCTTATCAAACATGAAAAATAATAAAACGGCCTATTTATGGGAAAAATATACATTTATCTTCACCCCTAAAACAGGCGTAACGTTAAGGCTATCGGTATAAAAAAAATTAAAAAATGTATCATTGTACTGTAATTCCCTATAAAATACTAAATCACATTAATCCCACAAAACATTCAGCAATGATGAGTTTTTGCTTTGAAATAAATTAGTTTTCCAAGCAGGAGCAAACTATTTATGCATGAGGTTAAATATGGAAGCCATCTTGTAGCCAATAACGTATATTAAGATATAAATCAATTTGTCAATAACCTTTTTTATGTAGACTATCCTAATACAATAAGTTTTAGCTTTGTTGTAATTTAGTAAAACATCTGATCTGTTTTATAAACAAATGTCAAGTTTATAGAGAATGTTCGTGTTATGAAGTCATATTTCCCTTCTACCAACATTTTCCATGATTTGTTCGTCAGAGACGAATTGAAAAGTTTTTTCGTGTTACATCTTGAAACTTTATACATCGCCAGATAACGGTTTTCCTGATGCTGGTAGCTGTTGGATTCGATATAAACACTCTAATTTTAACAAACTATTACAGTATTGGAATACCATGGATTCCGTTATTTTCCACTTCGCGTGGTGTGTGGTGTAGTATAAAAGTACAAATTATACTAACAAAATGCTTTATATAGGCATTTTGTCATTTCATATTAAAAGTAGCTTGACTGACGTCATTCTATGTCCACCAATCGAACCTACATTTGGCTTTCTACAAAATATATTTTCCTTACAACTTTTATCAAGCCAAGCCGCAGCAACTAAACTCATTTAGTCCTTCCCTCTATTCCTCCTTTACTCTCTCTCTCTCTTCCTTCTTCCCTCTTCTTTCTTTCACTTCTCACTTCGCCTGTCCCTCTCTCTACCTCTTACTATATCTCTTAATCTAACCCAATCCCACCTTATTTCTCTTTCTCTCTATATTTCATATCTTTTACCCTATTAATTCTCCGTCTTCCCACACCCCCCTTCTTTTCCGCTCTCTCTCCCTTTTTACCTTTCTCCTTCTTGTCCTTTTTCTCACCTTCTCTCTCTCTCTCATTTTATATTCCTCGCCTTTTTCTTTATCTCTTTCTCTTCCATATTTTTCCTCACTTTCTTCCTTTCTTTCTCTGTTAAATAAATTATAAAATAAAGAAAAATGTATTAATTGTAGTGCAGCTTTTGTCTGTTTAGTTTTATCTTTTACATAAGTTCAAAGCAAAAATATACGAAGAAACCTTTTTTTTCTATATTTCACTCGTAAAAATAACAAAACAGTTGATGAAAATTAGAAACAGAATGATAAAATCTGTCATGTAGTGTTTACGTAAGACTGTTCAATTGACGCAATAAGGCACAAGCCGATAGGAGAAGGACTTGCACATTTGTTCACCATCTTGTCAAATCAAACAAAAAGCACATTAACAAACAGTCATATATTGACCGTGGATAATCGAAGGCGTCAATTTAGACAAGAATATTTTATGTACTAATGGATTAGTTGATTATGTATATTGTTGATTGTTTGACCATAAAATCAGAAAATATTAATATACAAATAGGAACCATTGTATTTTTAGAAATGAATTTTCATAAATTTAATAAAGTTAAAAGCATTTGAATTATCTATGATTGTAATAACGGAATGTAAAATCCTTGCACGTTTAAACTGTCCGCACAACACTTTCGGACCGCAATGTTGAGCGTAGAGTACTTTCCGGCAACAATGTTCTACAACGAAGTTGTATATGCTCTACTACAAAACATGATGTTTTGTTTGCATCCGTTGAATAATGTTTTCGACACGGCTAGTATCTAACGGAAGTACCGGTTGCTAAGTTGACGCGATTTGCACACTCTGTGTTCTACAGCTTTATATCTTTCAAATAACATTGCCCGTCTGAAATACAAAACTAAGCAGATAATATCACGCCCTGTCTATTTTCTTCGCTATAAACACTTGGTTGTCGCTGATAATTCAGTTTCTTACAAGGAAAGGTTTTTAATTTTTGTCAACAAAATTAACAAAGTGGATGCCATGATGGAGAGGCTTAAAACCTGATACAGTGGATCTCCCAGGGCCAAGTCGCTGTGTCTGGTGATGCTGCTATTACTTACAGGTTTCGCGTTACACATCTGTTTTTTGACGGGGCAGGAAATGTCAGTATTAGATAAATCGTCCCGCACCTGGATCAAAGTGTTTGATTTCGTTTCGAAACTGCCCTAAGCGCTGACGATGCTGCCCCTGCTTGTGTCTTGTGACGCGCTCACCCATAGGTTCTACAATATTAATACAGCACTCGAAACAGGATTGCGTCAACACAATTCACATGACGTAAGTTTTTCAATAAAAATACAACTATTGTTTAGTACATAACATTCCAAGCACTAAGAGACAAGATATTGCTTTGTCACCATGAATGCCACTAGAGAGTCCTAATCACAAACCTAGTGGTTTCAGATAAGGAGGTCGTATATACGAGGTATGACGTCAGCTGTCAATATAGATATCTAGAACTATAACAAGAGAAATACAACAATAAAAATCAGAAATGTAATAAAAAACCATAACTATTAAAGGGCTCCAAGTGCTGTAAAATGAAGATGAGGAAAATATAGAAATAAAAAAGGAAGAAGTTAGTTTTGAGTTAATAAAAAATGAAAATGAAGATGAACAAGATAGCTACTTGCCTGGTGATACCAAAGAAATTATATCAAGCAATGAGTTTTATATAGATGACGATAAATTAAGTATTCTCAAAAAGGAAAACCTATATAATGATTATCAATATGGTATGAAACAGTTCACCTATGTAAATGTGGAACAGGGAATTTATAGGTAAGTATGTTATAAAAGTCAAATATAATTGTATAATATTTTGTGAGTAATTTTGTAACTAAAATTTTTATTGTTGAATTATGTAGTCCATTACGTTCGGTGAATCTTATTATAAAGATTATAAATAAAATTAATAACCAGAAATACTTTTGGTATCATTGACTTTTTTCTGTTTTCTAACACTTGAAAAAGATAATAAATATTACAGGGTGGTGCAAAAAAAAACAGGAATAGAAAAAATGTAGGAAATTCACCAGGCGTTATTTAATACTGAAAATATGTTTGAAAAGAGTTGAAATTATATTAGGTATCATGTTTTAAAAATTACGCCAGTTAAGTGCTGTCCATTTCACTGAACACATTCAGAAATTTTGTAGACATGACACAATGTGTTCTCTAGGATGTTTTGCTCAATATGAAGTTTGAGCTACACCAGGTTTGTAAATCTGCTCTAATACACAATGCTCTTTGCATGCCTCTTTAAAAACCTGTCCACAAATCCAAATACTGAGAGGTCTGGAGAGCCTAATGACCAAGTGATGTTACTATGTCTTGAAATTATACGATCGCCAAATAAACGTCTCACTGCTGGAATAGACAGTCTGGGAGTGTGAAAGGTGACTCCATCTTGTCGAAACCAGGTGTGATATTTGGAAGAGAATAGAGCTTTGAGTCAAAAACGTATCTTGCATTTTGACATAATGTTTGGACGTCATAGTGACAGCAGAACCAGCTCTATCATCAAAAAAATAAGGGTCTATCACTCCACGACATGACACTACACGCCATACAATAGATTTAGTTCTGTGTAACAGACGAATGTTGGTGTTGGAATGTTTTTAATTTATTATATATATATATATATATATATATATATATATATATTCTTCTGTATAAGCTTACATAAGCAACAGAAATATTGCTTAGCTACTATACAAATACTGTCTAGTCATAGGAATAACTCGCTTGAGTCATAAACATGTCGATTCCAGTCGACTTGTGGGGAAACCAGACAATTCTGCTACGTTATATAGACGTACATACAGCACAGGGACTTCACAAAATAATATTAAGTCATGTAAGATGTTTATTTTACATTTGTACAGTGTTTTTTTCACAATTCACTCTATTTTTCACTTAAAGCAATTTTTTGTTAACCTTCATATTTTCCGTACTTGGTAATAAAGCAGATCTCTGCTTGACGCAAAACTGTATTCTATGATTAGGTAAACACGCTCTGTGCTGTGGCAAACAAGTTTGGGGTGTAGACACTCAACAGCCGGTTAAGCCTTGCCACAAAGGAAATGAATTCCTCCGGCATTAACTTCGCCAAACAGTGCACAGTTTACCTCCAGCCCACAGGTCTCTTCATAGATAATATTAGCGAAAGTTATGTTAGGCCATTAAATTAAATTAGAGAATGGAACCCTGTGTTCGACTACTCATCAATGAAGCAAATCTCTTGGTACTAGTGATAGAAAATTTCGTTTTTAAATTTTATATCCAAAATAATTTTTTCTAACATTTATGACAAATAAACGTTATTCACATTTACTTAATATCGAAACATTATAGGCAGAGGC
Organism: Prosapia bicincta; assembly: GCA_036971475.1. Taxonomy (NCBI): domain Eukaryota; kingdom Metazoa; phylum Arthropoda; class Insecta; order Hemiptera; family Cercopidae; genus Prosapia; species Prosapia bicincta. The sequence continues at coordinate 136,032,739 of JBAIZL010000001.1, read as the reverse complement.
GTTTAGGATGTTGGAGCAGAGAATAGCACAAGAATCCTTTTAATTAATCTTCTAGCTACATCAGTCACTGATGTTAGTTATTTTTGCACAATTCCACAATAATTCGTGAGTGTAGCACCCCAGAACATCTATGTAAAGGGGTTTCAGTATATTCAGAAGTGTTTTCCAGGAACATTTGTTTTAATCCGGTGACGATATTGTCCAGTTTAGAGAGAACAGAGCTCTGGAAAAATTGTGACATTGTTTTCCGACAGATTCCTGGTCTCATGCAACTCCAAAGTGAATCGGTGACTCAGAGAGTCACATTTTCACCCGGCAATTGTAGTAGATTAACAGTTTAATCAGTATATTTAATCTTTTTGTTTAGTTTGTTACCGGTTTACAGTTTCCCTGACATTAAATTGGCTACTCAGTGCCGAGATCTCAATCTGAGTCTGCAGCCTACATATACATGTTTGCCCACGTTTACTACGATATGTTTTGTAAAAATAATTAGCACCTACAGAGCTATTACTGGTATGATAATAATTAATATTACTATATTTATTATTACAAAATCTATACAGGGCGCAGTAGCATAATTATAATAAACAGCCACAGCCTTTGCTACAAATATTTAAATATTTGTTATTGTCGTTTGTTTAGTAATGTTATTATTAATAGTTAAATTATTACAAAATCTATACAGGGCGCAGTAGCATAATTATAATAAACAGAAACAGCCTTTGCTACAAATATTTAAATATTTGTTATTGTCGTTTGTTTAGTAATGTTATTATTAATAGTTATATTATTACAAAATCTATACAGGGCGCAGTAGCATAATTATAATAAACAGCCACAGCCTTTGCTACAAATATTTAAATATTTGTTATTGTCGTTTGTTTAGTAATGTTATTATTAATAGTTATATTATTACAAAATCTATACAGGGCGCAGTAGCATAATTATAATAAACAGAAACAGCCTTTGCTACAAATATTTAAATATTTGTTATTGTCGTTTGTTTAGTAATATTATTATTAATAGTTATATTATTACAAAATCTATACAGGGCGCAGTAGCATAATTATAATAAACAGAAACAGCCTTTGCTACAAATATTTAAATATTTGTTATTGTCGTTTGTTTAGTAATGTTATTATTAATAGTTATATTATTACAAAATCTATACAGGGCGCAGTAGCATAATTATAATAAACAGAAACAGCCTTTGCTACAAATATTTAAATATTTGTTATTGTCGTTTGTTTAGTAATGTTATTATTAATAGTTATATTATTACAAAATCTATACAGGGCGCAGTAGCATAATTATAATAAACAGAAACAGCCTTTGCTACAAATATTTAAATATTTGTTATTGTCGTTTGTTTAGTAATGTTATTATTAATAGTTATATTATTACAAAATCTATACAGGGCGCAGTAGCATAATTATAATAAACAGAAACAGCCTTTGCTACAAATATTTAAATATTTGTTATTGTCGTTTGTTTAGTAATGTTATTATTAATAGTTATATTATTACAAAATCTATACAGGGCGCAGTAGCATAATTATAATAAACAGCCACAGCCTTTGCTACAAATATTTAAATGTTTGTTATTGTCGTTTGTTTAGTAATGTTATTATTAATAGTTATATTATTACAAAATCTATACAGAGCGCAGTAGCATATTTATAATAAACAGCCTCAGCCTTTGCTACAAATATTTAAATATTTGTTATTGTCGTTTGTTTAGTAATGTTATTATTAATAGTTATATTATTACAAAATCTATACAGGGCGCAGTAGCATAATTATAATAAACAGCCTCAGCCTTTGCTACAAATATTTAAATATTTGTTATTGTCGTTTGTTTAGTAATGTTATTATTAATAGTTATATTATTACAAAATCTATACAGGGCGCAGTAGCATAATTATAATAAACAGAAACAGCCTTTGCTACAAATATTTAAATATTTGTTATTGTCGTTTGTTTAGTAATGTTATTATTAATAGTTATATTATTACAAAATCTATACAGGGCGCAGTAGCATAATTATAATAAACAGCCACAGCCTTTGCTACAAATATTTAAATGTTTGTTATTGTCGTTTGTTTAGTAATGTTATTATTAATAGTTATATTATTACAAAATCTATACAGAGCGCAGTAGCATATTTATAATAAACAGCCTCAGCCTTTGCTACAAATATTTAAATATTTGTTATTGTCGTTTGTTTAGTAATGTTATTATTAATAGTTATATTATTACAAAATCTATACAGGGCGCAGTAGCATAATTATAATAAACAGCCTCAGCCTTTGCTACAAATATTTAAATATTTGTTATTGTCGTTTGTTTAGTAATGTTATTATTAATAGTTATATTATTACAAAATCTATACAGGGCGCAGTAGCATAATTATAATAAACAGAAACAGCCTTTGCTACAAATATTTAAATATTTGTTATTGTCGTTTGTTTAGTAATGTTATTATTAATAGTTATATTATTACAAAATCTATACAGGGCGCAGTAGCATAATTATAATAAACAGCCACAGCCTTTGCTACAAATATTTAAATGTTTGTTATTGTCGTTTGTTTAGTAATGTTATTATTAATAGTTATATTATTACAAAATCTATACAGGGCGCAGTAGCATAATTATAATAAACAGCCACAGCCTTTGCTACAAATATTTAAATATTTGTTATTGTCGTTTGTTTCGTAATGTTATTATTAATAGTTATATTATTACAAAATCTATACAGGGCGCAGTAGCATAATTATAATAAACAGCCTCAGCCTTTGCTACAAATATTTAAATGTTTGTTATTGTCGTTTGTTTAGTAATGTTATTATTAATAGTTATATTATTACAAAATCTATACAGGGCGCAGTAGCATAATTATAATAAACAGAAACAGCCTTTGCTACAAATATTTAAATATTTGTTATTGTCGTTTGTTTAGTAATGTTATTATTAATAGTTATATTATTACAAAATCTATACAGAGCGCAGTAGCATATTTATAATAAACAGAAACAGCCTTTGCTACAAATATTTAAATATTTGTTATTGTCGTTTGTTTAGTAATGTTATTATTAATAGTTATATTATTACAAAATCTATACAGGGCGCAGTAGCATAATTATAATAAACAGAAACAGCCTTTGCTACAAATATTTAAATATTTGTTATTGTCGTTTGTTTAGTAATGTTATTATTAATAGTTATATTATTACAAAATCTATACAGAGCGCAGTAGCATATTTATAATAAACAGAAACAGCCTTTGCTACAAATATTTAAATATTTGTTATTGTCGTTTGTTTAGTAATGTTATTATTAATAGTTATATTATTACAAAATCTATACAGGGCGCAGTAGCATAATTATAATAAACAGAAACAGCCTTTGCTACAAATATTTAAATATTTGTTATTGTCGTTTGTTTAGTAATGTTATTATTAATAGTTATATTATTACAAAATCTATACAGGGCGCAGTAGCATAATTATAATAAACAGCCACAGCCTTTGCTACAAATATTTAAATGTTTGTTATTGTCGTTTGTTTAGTAATGTTATTATTAATAGTTATATTATTACAAAATCTATACAGGGCGCAGTAGCATAATTATAATAAACAGCCACAGCCTTTGCTACAAATATTTAAATATTTGTTATTGTCGTTTGTTTCGTAATGTTATTATTAATAGTTATATTATTACAAAATCTATACAGGGCGCAGTAGCATAATTATAATAAACAGCCACAGCCTTTGCTACAAATATTTAAATATTTGTTATTTTCGTTTGTTTAGTAATATTATTATTATTGACAATATTATTTGTTTCCAATATTTATGTTACGTTGGCCCTTGGTCCTACATCTATGAGCCACATACACACTCTTATAGAAGTATTGAACAGGAATGAGAATGTAGACGAAATAGTAAGAGCTTCAATGAACAAACAAATCTTGCAAAACAGTAGTGGTCAAACTCATGCATTAGGAACGCTCAGACACGCGCCTAAAATCGATCAACCTTTACACTAAAGGACATGAAGCAGTATCCATTACGAAGGCAAAACAAATAGATCCCTCCCATAAAGCTACTGTTTGCGGATATTGATGGATCATTTCTACATATTCTGTTCCCAATATGTACCGTGGCTGTTTGCCAATGTCATTAAGTTTTGTATTTGGTTACGAATCTTTGCCGAGAAAATGCAAAAGATAATCCACGAAATGGTTCGCTGTTTGGTTTCCTTGTGTACATTCTAATACTCTAAAATGTATAGATTTGCCGCTAATGATGTGGAACCATATGGACAATAACAGTTTGTGTTGCTTATACAACCTCACAACCATATTGCAAACCTAATCCAACAGCCGAAATGCATCCCATAAAATCTATATACCATTTTTCTTCAATGGACGAAGAATCTATATCGACATTACCCTAAATCAATTATGATTTTACAACCACAAAAAACCTCAAGCCAGTCAAGGCTTCATCAAGAAAGAAACTACAACAACATAAATCTCAAGCCAATCATGGCTTTATCAAGAGATAAACTACAACTACATACCACCTCAATCCAATCATGGCTTTATCAAGAAAGAAACTACAACAACATAAATCTCAAACCAATTATGGTTATATCAAGAGAGAAATTACAACCACATAGGCTTCAAGCCAATCATGGTTATTTAATTTTTGATAAATAATTCAATATAATGACAGTAATAAGGTATGTATTTTTAGTTAAATTTTAGATAGAAAAGCTTTTTAGGCCCGTTTTAAACTTTTAAAGAACTGATTTCAATTGAGTTTGTTAGAAAACTTTGTGTTCAGTAAACGTTTAATATTTGATATTTATTTGTCATATTATTTTATTAAAACTATGTACATATTACTCTTTATTAGATACATTATTTCTACTTAGGCAGGACAGGTTTTAATCACGAGGTACTCGGTATACAGCAATACGCTGGGCATAGTTTGCAAAGTGAAGGTTTAATGCAAGGAGATTAAACCGGGAGCGAACCTGTCTATACAAGCAAATAGTCTAAGCACCATGGAACATTCATATTCAAGACTAAATGAACATTTCCACACAATATAAAATATTTTTATTTATTTACTTCACATAAAATCTGATTACCAATAATAAAATACGCGCCATAAACGATAACTGCACACACACACACACACACACACCCCACACACAAATATGTATATATATATATATATATATATATATATATATATATATATACAGTATATAGTTACAGACCCGCCAGTGATTGTGACACATCGATTTACAATTTTACAACTCCTCGCCACTGCCTCACACCTCCCTCGTAGTAACGCCAGGAAACGTCTAGAAGTATCGGATGGAAATCACTAGACATTACCACTTGCAGAAGGGTTTCAGAGAGTAGAGTGTTTATAAAGTATCAAAGAGAGTAAACGCTTTAGTGAGAGAGTGACAGTTTAGTTACCTAAATATACTTAATTAAAACATTATTTGGACGCTTTCAAAAATGTTAAACGTGCAATTAATAGCAGCCAAATTGGAAGCCAAGATCTCGAGAAGTGTCCCAGCAAAAAGTATTATGTTCTGTTTACTTCTAATAAGAAAATAAATTTCCAACATTCTTAGAACAGTTGCTTGTTCTAAGTAGTTGCTTATTGGCAATCGTAACAAGAAGAGAAGAGCAAGGCTTTCAGTGTTTCGTGAATATTATTAAATTGGAAGGGAGGAGACGATCTGCTAATGCAAGGCCTTCTGAATATTTCAAGACCGTGAGATTTATCGAAGATGTTGTGCAATCACTGGAGATGACGTGGCGCCATTATGTTACACGTACGGAATATAATTCTAACTTCAAGGACGCAACAAGGACTTAGGCTATATGTCCTGAAATGTCAGACTGTAGCTCTTCAACACAGGGCTTCGTACTGTCCCTCCCCCTGCAGTGAAAGCTTCTTACTGGTCTATTACATATTTATTGTCACTTTCAGGTTACGTTACAAATTGAGGGACTCCGTGTTTGACTAGAAACGTTTCTCTCGTTTAGGGGACCCGACAGTAACTTAAGGCGAGCATTTATCACGCTATATAGTTTAGGAACTCAGGAATAACTTTGGTAATTTTTTGGTGATTTTAAACGATCTTTAAATAACGCTCTTTAAATAACGATTGTGCCACTGCTTTCTCTACCACAAACTAACTTCTATATTTCATTTAACGCTGTTTGTTGAATTTCATCCATAGTGAGTTTAAAATTTTGCATCAAGTAATTTGCATCCGTGACAACCAAGAACCTGCAACGGAAACCTCCACACGAAATTCATGGCGCTGTCTTTACTTACGAGTATCTTCTCCCCTAAATCTGTTACTTCTGTTGTAACGTATTGAGCAATGACGTCGCGTAGCAATGACGTCACGACACAAGTACCACCATGGGAACCATCCTCTAAACGATGATAGAACTTCATAGACTCCAAGACATACAATCAGATTTATTTAAATGTTTAATAACTTATTCACTAATATTCCTTCTTTAATAACTCCCGACCTTCTTCAGTCCTGGTTTTATTTCATCTTTAAACAAAAACGTTTCTTTCATATAATGTAGTGTCGCCCTTTAAACTAAGGGAATATATTGTACACACACACACACACACACACACACACACACACACACACACACACACACACACACACACACACACACACACACACACACACACACACACACACACACACACACACACACACACACACACACACTAACACACACACACACACACACACACACACTCACACACGCTTGCGACATGTTTAATTTTAACACGAAGTGATATTTACGTGACTGGCGAGGAAGAAATCTGTTGCTTCAGTGATTAATGTGTAAAGTTAATTTATTGTCGCTGCTACGCTCTGAACAGGTTCTAACACTTTACACGATGCATTGAACTTTATAATTGCGTGAGATAAACTCCCTTAATTCGTTGGGTCATGTCATATGGTAAATATATATATATATATATATATATATATATATATATATATATATATATATATATATATATATATATATGTGTGTGTGTGTGTGTGTGTGTGTGTGTGTGTGTGTGTGTTACTATGTGTGTATATATATGTTGTGTGTGTGGGTTTCTGTTTGTATTGTTTATCAATAAATGCTATGGCATTATTATTATTACTATATAAAGGTGGCGGTATGTTTTCTTCTTATTTTAACACCAAGTGATATTTACGTGACTGGCGAGGACGAAATCTGTTGCCACAATGATTAATGTGTAAAGTTAATTTGTTGCCTTGGACAGGTTCTAACACTTTACACATTGAACATTCAATACATACAAATACATTGAACTTTATCATTGCGTTACATTATCTCCCTTAATTCCTTGCGATATGTGATATCATATAGTTCCATATCCACTTTACAACACAACGTTGTGCACGACAGATGCTTTCCAATGGCAGAGAGTGACCTTAGGAATTAGCAGCTGCTCACTAGAGCCTCATGAAACCCCATCCGACAATACAAAGGAGATGCATGTTTCCACCTTAACGCCAAGCTCATTTATCACTTTCAAAGCCTTATCGGAGATAAAATATCTCTTTGTTGCTGTGAGAGCGCGACGAAACCTTCGCTGCGAGATGAATAATAGTGGTTCTATAAACGCAAAGGGTGAAAGCAATACGATAGAGTGCATCTCGATACGTCTGCGGAGAAATATAGTCCCCTGTTGTTGCATCTGAGGCCGTGTATTCAGTATTAGAAAAGAAGAAAACACCTTCAAAGCAATGAGTAATTTTAAAGAGATTCAGTCATTGTGATAAGTGTTTCTTTTTCTAAATCTATTTCAAACATTCACAGCAAGTTTACTCGTCGAAATCGTTTAACAAAACTTTGATATAGTTAAAGAATAATTAATGTCTCTCCTATGTTGCCTTTTAAACAGGCAGTTAGGAGATGTGAAAGCCTGGGTACAAAGTTAGCAAGAAGTTACTTATGGTGTTGAAAAATGGTGTATCAACACCGTGTCATCCACTACATGTTTTAGAAAGGGTACTTGAACGTGAGGGTATTTGACGTATTATTTATGTCCCAATACACATTTTAATTGCAAAGCAATCATCTTCAGAGGAAGTTACCACAAGACTCATTTCTTATAGTGTACAAGAAGAGTCCTGTAGTGATTTCATCTGAAGATGATTGCTTTACAATCAAAATGTACATCAGGTTATAAATAAAATGTTTTGGGGGTTTGAAAGGGTTTGAAAGGGTTACGGAAAACTCGAACTCCGTCAAGTAAAAGCTTTCGATTAAGGCTCGTGTAAACGAAAAATAAATTTATCTTCCGTCCCTTATCTGTACTGAAACTTTGCGGCTGTAATGTCAACGTAGGGGCGCTCTACCTAAGGCGAGAACCAAAAAAAGCTTTATATCGAGACACCTCTCTTTAAAATCGCTTTATTGGTGTTTCCCGGGATACTTTCGTATTGCGGAGGCCACCCATCGACAGACAAATATACTGTAAATATTGTAAAATATGTTGCTTCACCATTTTAAGGTAGGTAGGAAGTTCGGACAAAAGATGAAAATACATCCTACACAAAGAAAAAAACTATTTAATATCTTGGTAACCATAAATAGTGCTTACATTTTCGGTAATTATTTTAACATAAACATAACCTCACTTATTAAATAATTCATAAAAACCTCTAAATCACTAATATTTTTATTGTAGTTTTATAAATATTTAGGTTACCAAGTAACCGCCCTCAGGCTTCCTACTAACTACTTCTACACCCCCCCCCCTTGAAAACTGCGACCACGCGTTCCGGGTAAAAGCAAGAAGTGCCAAACCCCTAATTCCCACCCAGAATACTTGTGATTAGAGGTTTTTATGTATTATTTATTAATAATGAACAGTAAATTATTCCAAGTAATTAGCGATATCCTAACTTGACTAGCATTGACTACTTCCGCATCAAAAAATTACAGCACAATATTATACCACACTACTATAAAGATAGAGTCAAATATTGCTATTGCACAATGTTACAAATTATCTGGTTAGAATGGATTTGGCTTTTAACAAAAGTAAATACTAATCTACGGTATATATTCATGCTTTCTTGTTCTGTGCCGCGATGCAAAAACGTAGCCTATACTCAAATTCACTTCTCGCCAATTGTTTGTTATTAAGTAACCTTGTGTTGCTAAAGTTTATTTCCTTTTCTTTACTACTAATTCTAGCCTAACTGCATTCTTTGTACCTGTATCTAGACTGTGCACAAGTGGCCTTTGTTTAATGTGAAAGTACCCTTTGAAGGGTACAAAAGTAGTGATTATTTACCAGCTTTATTTGTTCAAAACATATTTCAAGAAAAACAAACCTCTTAAAAACTGATAAACCATTATAGTTTTATAATTTGTAGGTATCTACACCTGGATTTACTTTTTTCTATCGTGTGAAAGCTTTTATTAAAACAATCTTGTTAAAGAAAGCGATGGTGTTTGAGAGCGATCACTGAAAGAGTGGTTATGTTTGTCATTAACAAAGGTGTGTAAAGCAGCCACGCCGATACCCTGTAACCATGCACACTCTACTTATGTTTATAAGATGTTACATTGTAAAAAATAATCTAAAATCATGAGAAAAGCCAAATTGATACCCTGTAAAGATGTAAACTCCACATATGCTTATAAGATGTTATATTATAAGAAATATTTCAATTTCATAAGAAAAGACAATATTAAGAAAAACAAAATGGCTAGAACAACCTTAGCAAGGGATAAGCAAAAAAAAAAAAACATTGCTTGGTTAGGGTTGCTTACCACCCTCCGCTATATAGTTTGGATATGAAGGCCATTATGAAGTATGGAAGACTTCGAGTGTCGGTGCCTTCAGGATGGAGTTTGGGATAAATCGCTTGGATCTCCTAAGGACAATCACAGATAATTGTGAGAAATCGGAGATTTACAGCATAAAATAAGAGATGTGCGATGGATTATATATTGGCCAAACCTGTAGGAGTATTAGTACACTTTGCTCGTTTTAAAACAACAAACCATAACACTTACTCAGCGATGCCAAGCATTGCCTAGACAACCAGCATTTCCTTAAGTCAAACAATCCTAAGTTATTAAAAAATGTTGCGAGGTACAACACTCCTGATGTTAGTCAATTGGTTTTAAAAAAACTGTGAAGTGGAATTAGAGGGAACTGTTTTTATTTTGACCATTGTAAACTACAATAATATTGGTTTCTTATAACAAACAATTAAATGCGAATAAGTTGTCATGTTGCAGCGTTACGGTGAGGTGAGATGGCGTGGATTTGTAACATACGTCGCTTTTATACTTCACTGAAGAAACCCCACAACCTACCCGAAGCTGTTGCCCAACCACTTGTACCAAAAAATCTGATCATTGAGTTACGCAAAAATAAACCGCTTAAAAGATTAAAACGGGAAACCATTAGTTTTATCCAATTTTTAAATTGTTTGCGAAGCCACCAAATTAATGACTTGCGAGAGATTAGTTCTGGTCGCAGCCGCTAGATGCCAGCAATTTGTAACAAGGAATTCACTTTAAGCCTAGGGTTTATATTTCATGCGTATATTGATACAAAAATTAATTGAAAAATTCCTACCAACGTTGAAAGATAACGAAAAGGTTTAAATGAATTAAATTAATTGTTTTAATACTCTAATTAAACCTTTAATGAGAATTAATTGATTGTAGATGTTCATTCATTTTCTGTTTCCTTGCATACACAGTTACAGCTCATGCATATAACAAATATATAAAGATAAAATCTGACAACACAAACTACCAACAAGAGAAGTTATTAAAATAAAACCTCTCAACAAATGGAAATGGTTTAAATATTTCAGAAAATATAAAAATTAAAATTGCAAAATTATTAAGGGGTAGAACGAATAAAAAAAACAGTAAACACAACACCCTATTGAAAATAAATACCAAAATAATTGTTTCTTGTCTATTTATTTTTACATTGCATCATAAGGATATAGTGCAATATAATGATAAATAAACTGCTCTAAGCTTGTTCACAGCATTCATTGTATGCATTGTTCGCAAAGCCAAGTAAACTGTCGGGTGACAACACAATGACTAGTGAGTGTTAGGATGAGCTGAGAGTGCCTGAGTGTGGGTTGGGTGAGTGAGTAAGCGTAGTTGGATGTATTTAGTTAGTGTAGTTGCCATTACCTGTTGTGGGTTTGTGAGTGGGTGAGGTTGGGAATAAATTTTTCAAAAGTTTGGTTAGTAATTTTCCGATCTATTTTTGACTTGCCTTACTTCACTTCCGTACGTTACAATACTTTTAATAATGGTATTATAAATACTCTTTTTGTTTTCTTTTGTGATATTCTTATTCTACCGGATGCTCTTTAGGACGCGATTGGCTACTCTGTCTGTATATTTCTATCTCCTATTGCTTCATGTAAATAATTCATCTATTGTTATTTTTTAAATCCAAATAAGAATTAATTGCTGTAGTTGACCACCTACACATATACACTTTGTTTTACTGAAGTTGCTCTCTAATCCCCACTATATATATTCTTCGTTAGTATAGTACTGTAAATACTTATGTGAATAAGTAGATGGCATAGGAGTCTGAACTAGCCGTACGTCAGGCATCGTGAAGGCAGCGCCGCATAACGGAAGAGGCAATATGGAGGCGTCAAAACGTTACAACGATTGGTACGAATAAAATGGAAGTAAAGGAAAGATTAGGGTTAGGTGAGGATAAGAAAGGTTAGGTCAAGGAAAGCGTCTTGTAATAATGAGACCGGGGGAAGCTATAGACATCCGACCAGTTATAAATATCTGTCTGGGGAGCTCGATATCAGTTAAATGCCCCTAAACACCTGAACCATAATAGCACTTAATCATCGAGACCACTTGTATTTTATCTATGCTATACCACCTTTCCTTGTACACCTCCCACAAACAAACAAACAACTTGATGTTTTTTACCTAATCTAGATCTTTGCCTTGTGAAAACTAAAATATGTTTATAAATATGAGGACAAAACCCAACTAAAGCTCGGCTTCACAATATTTCCAGCTATGAATCACTGTAAGTGAGGAAATGAAATCCAATTTACTCCTATATAAGACTTTGTACATAACAAGGCCCTTAATACCTTTACGCGCCCAATAACATGCTTAGGCCTACTCAGCACCAAGTGCGAGTGTCACCCAACAATATGGTCTACAAATAGAGCGAGATATTTGTTCTAGTATCATTTCCCTTATGCACTGCTACCATACGGATGCTTTCACGTTTCTCTCACAATACACACTTTCAGATTCACTTATTTAAGGTGAATACTTCCTACACCACACATACAGAACCGATCCCTGATTCTAAGTTAAGGTCTATAAAAGGTAATCGTTCATAACAACTGTAGTTTTTTTTAAATATTTAATCCTCGCAATGTAATCATCTTCAGAGGAAACTATTACAAGAATAACTTGTAATATCTGATTCCTATATATCATTACTACAATATTATATAAAAGCAAGTTCAACAGTTATTCCTGTAGTAATATACTCTGAAGAAGATGGCTTTGGATTCGAAATGTACATAGATATTTAAATAAAGAAACTTCTGTGGTTAAGAGGTTCTATTTGATTAAAAAAGTGATTGTTTATTTTATAAAAGTAACTGTATGAAAAAATTAATCAAGAACGATTTTCCAACCTGAATATCGAAACTTAAACCTAAACGTTGAGTATATTGTCTTAATATTGATAAAATAAAATCATGTCTCTTCACTAGAAATAAAACAGAGCGTTTACCCTTACTAAATCTAAATGCCACTTCGTTTATTCCAGTGCATATTGAGCCCCGTCCAAAACAACTTTCTTGTGTCTATGGAGATGTTGTCGTTAACATCCTGCTTGTATCAGTTGTTTATTTTCAAGATGCTGCCAAGATATATTTCCAGTAAGTAGAAGTTGGACTAAGATCCTCTGGCAATAGCCTCCCATAGTAGTAGAAGACGTAAGACTCATTAATCGCGCTCTATACTGAAACCTTAGAAGCTCCGGTTTAAACTTAAATCAACCCAAAAACATTAAACTTCAATCAACCTAAAGAGATTAAACTTCAACCAACTTGAAGAGATTTAACTTCAATCGACTTAAAGAGATTAAAATTCAATAAACTTAAAGAGATTAAACTTCAATCACCTTGAAGAGATTAGACTTTAATTAACTTAAAGAGACTAATCATCAATCAACTTGAAGAGATTTAAACTTCAATCAACTTAAAGAGACTAAACATCAATCAAATTGAAGAGATTAGACTTCAATCAACTTAAATATAATGGACTTCAATCTACTTGAAGAGGTTAAACTTCAATAAACTTAAACAGATTGGCCTTCAATTCACTTAAAAAGATTGAGCCTCAATCAATTTAAAGATATTGGACTTCAATCAACTTTTCTATCAAATTCTATCAAAAACATTTAGGCAACGCAACATGTCGAAGTCTTGCACGATCTGTATGCATCGTTTGTAAACACAGCAAAAGCATGTTACAAAACCTTTCTTTAATAACAAGAGAGTCATCCGAGACTCCTTCACATGTTATATTTTCATTTACGTTGATAGAAGGCGGCTTGGATTAATGGAGAATTTTATAGATAATCTATGTCTTGATTTAGTCTAAGATTGTCTGTCTACAAAGTAAACGTAAATTTTAAATCCTTAAAATGAGAAATATGTTAACGGAATCGTTTTCTACAAGATTATCCCGTAGTAACTAAGCGGTTCTACCAAGGAATATGTTACGGGAAAAGCTTATAAATGTTACAAAATATGTGTAACATCATGGCAGTCTAAATGTACTACAGGTTGGTTACATAACCCAGTATAAAGCTTTCAGTACACACGATGACAAAACTGCGAGTCCATAAAACGTTTCCCTGAAGAGGATATTCACCCTTCTCCTCACTATTTAAAGGAGAGGTTGTGCCGGCGACAAAGGGTAAGCCTTGAGTAACAGGATCGCCTCACTTAGCGCTAAGAGCTTCCTTGTGTACGCCACAATGCCGCTCTGTTTGCCTATAAAATACGCGGTAAATATCACTCGCGGAATCGAGATAATACTGGCACTGTATCGATAAAGTGAGGCAGGCAAACAGCAAAGCCTTTAGTATAACAAAGAAAATATTTGTTGCGGTGATTAAATACATATTTGTTTCAGCATTAGTAAAACTAACTTGTTGTTTTATTATTTGGATTTTAATGTTTCTGTTTAACACCTACACAAAATAAAACTGTATTTTAAAAATTCTCCTTGATGACATAGTTTTCTGTTTTTTTATTTTATATCTAATTTGGGAACATGACTTTATCATCACAAGCTGAAGGAAAGAGTTGGTTATGCCCGTATGGTTTGACGTGTCTAGTGAACAAACATAAGAGAAAACGAGACATTTTCAGACATTATGTGCCATATAGTTTTTTAACTAAAATCACTGGTAAATTGTTACACTTGCCTATGGTAGCACTTACTTTATATTGTTGAGGACGGCCATTTCGGGAGATGTGTCGCATTGTCAACTCTGACAGTAACTGATCTCAAGGTTTTTGTAGGTTAGGGGGGTTTGTATTTTGCTGAGTATTAAGAGTTATGATGTCTAGAAGTGTTTGTGAGTTATATTGTAATTAGGTGTTGAGCATGTGTAGGGCGTAGTTCGAAATGGTTGTATATTTTATATTGTTCGGTTGTGTATTGTTTATTATTTTTCTTTTCGTTGTTAAGAATATGTACCTACCAAGAACGCATAAAAGAAATAAAAACAAAAACCCAAATCACCTCTAAATTATCTCAGTAAATTATACATTACCACCTCTAAATACATTTCCTTTAAATTTAAAGAAAAACTGACATCCTCAATTCTAACCACGTATTACGGTCTCTGAAAACAACTATATTTAAACAACACTGCCTAACATTTAAATGAAATCAATCATCATTAAATAATTAAATTTATTAAAATATAAAATTGAAAAACGATTTCTTACAATAGTATATTAATTTAACAACGTAAAGATATTAAAGTAATATGATATATGCATTAAAATAGATGTTATACTACTAATCTAAAAACGTATAAACCTTGGTTGTATGCAATCATAATATTCACTCAAGTCAAGTATCAGCTGTATGTCATAGTGGATTATCGCCATCTACTGATTATTATTTGCATCTATATTTTTAGTGTTGACACTAATTAAAGTGATTGAATGCCAGCTTAGAAACGAAGTAGTATAAAATAAAAGCTAATAAACAATAGTTTGCAATAACTGATACCGGGTATGATATAGTTTTAAAACTAATAGATCCATCTCAGGTAGAACCATCTCTTCATGCAAAATTTCATTTCAATCGGTCAAGTAGTTTGTTTAGTAGTATTATTATTATTGATGATAATATTATTTTTTTACAATATATATATATTTATTTATTTATTGTCAAAGAATTTTTACAAAAATTTTACATATATTTAGAAAAAATGAGAAAAATACAATTTACTTAATACAGAAAATAACTTATTTTAATAGGGAAGCTGCTTCCGCTTCTCTGCGTCGTTGCCTTCGCCATGCCCGCTGCTTGTTGCGCCACCGGCGTTTAGCCCTGAGCTCCTTTTCCACATCGTCCCTCATAAGGTCTTCATAGAGTTGGATGTGGTCTTCTGCGAATCCTTTGTCCTGGATGCAGACTCCCGGAGCTAGGACGAGCTCAGTGATTTCCTTAAACGATGTATTGAGCTCGTCGTCCGGGATCAGCTCAGTGCACGTGTCGTTGGCTTCTTCGGAGTCCCAGAAGAAGTACTTCCTCTTCAACTCCTCGACACGTGCCGGCTTGGTCTTCGGCCGACGGCGGCGACGCCACACTCTCTCCCAGCCGGTAGCCACAGCAGCGGGATCCTCCCTGTACTCCGTGTTGCGGTACTTCCTCTTACGAGGGGGAGCAGCCTTCTTGGATACCGCAACAGTATCCGGCGGCGAAGACGACGACGACGCAGGCCCTTGGTCCTACATCTATAAGCCACATACACACTCTTATGAAAGTATTGAACAGGAATGAAAATTTAGACGAAATAGTAAGAGCCCCAATGAACAAACACGTCAGGCTTAGATGTAGTCACACTAATGGAGTAGCAGCGCTCAGACACGCGTCTGAAATCGGTCAAACTTTACACTAAAGGAAATAAAGTAATATCCATTATGAAGGCAAAACAAATAGATCTCCCCTCTAAAGCCACTGTTTGCGGATATTGATGGATCACTTCTACATATTCTATTCCCAATATGTACCGTGGGTGTTTGCCAATGTCATTACGTTTTGTATTTGGTTTCGACTGTTTGCCGAGCAAATGCAAAAGACAATCGACCAAATGGTTCGCTGTTTGGTTTCCTTGTGTACATTGGAACACACTGCAGATCTAGTATTGCTGCACATTGTGGGGAACTTTATGAACAATAACAGTTTTGTGTTTCTCACTCGTACACACAATCATATTGTAATCCTTATGTAACAGCCGAAATGCAACCCATACAAACTATATACCACGTTCCTTTAAAGTACGAAGAATCTACATCGACATTAACATCAAGCCAATCATGATTTTACCAAAAGAGAAAACTACATCCACATACAACTTAGGCCAATCATAGCTTTATAAAGAGAAAAACTACAATATAAATCTCAAGCCGATCATTGCTTTATCGAGAGAGAAATTACAACCACATAAACCTCAAGCTAATCATGGCTTTTTCTAAACAGAACCTACAACCACATAAACCTCAAGCCAATCATGGTTTTATCAAGAGAGAAAATACAACCACATAAACCTCAAGCTAATCATGGCTTTTTCTAGAGAGAAACTACAACCACATAAGCCTCAAGCTAATCATGGCTTTTTCTAAACAGAACCTACAACCACATAAACCTCAAGCCAATCATGGTTTTATCAAGAGAGAAAATACAACCACATAAACCTCAAGCTAATCATGGCTTTTTCTAGAGAGAAACTACAACCACATAAACCTCAAGCTAATCATGGCTTTTTCTAAACAGAACCTACAACCACATAAACCTCAAGCCAATCATGGTTTTATCAAGAGAGAAAATACAACCACATAAACCTCAAGCTAATCATGGCTTTTTCTAGAGAGAAAATACAACCACATAAACCTCAAGCTAATCATGGCTTTTTCTAGAGAGAAACTACAACCACATAAGCCTCAAGCTAATCATGGTTTTATCAAGAGAGAAAATACAACCACATAAATCTCAAGCCAATCACGGCTTTTTCTAGAGAGAAACTACAACCACATAAGCCTCAAGCTAATCATGGCTTTTTCTAAACAGAACCTACAACCACATAAACCTCAAGCCAATCATGGTTTTATCAAGAGAGAAAATACAACCACATAAACCTCAAGCTAATCATGACTTTATCAAGAGAGAAACTATAACCACATTCACCTCAAGCTAATCATGGCGTTTTTAAAAGATAAACTACAGCCACATAAACTTCAAGCCGATCATTGCTTTATCGAGAGAGAAACTACAACCACACCAACCTCAAGCCAATCATGGCTTTATCAAGAGAGAAACTACAACATAAATCTCAAGCCCATCACGGCTTTATCAAGAAAGAAACTGCAACAAAATAAATCTCAAGCCAATCATAGTAATTTACAATGTTGATAAATAATGCAATATAATGATAGTAATAAGGTATGTATTTTTAATCAAATTTTGATAGTAAAGCTTTTTAGGCCCTTCTTAATCTTTTAAAAACTTATTTTAATTGAGTTTGTTAGAAAAATCTGTATTCAGTAAACGTCTAATATTTGATATTTATTTGCCGTTTTATGTTTATTATAACTATGTAAATATTACTCTTTATTAGATACATTCTGCAAACAAAGATGTAAACATTGAATAATAATTTATGAATTCATATATTCATTGATTTTCGTTAAACGTTTTGGGAAAATATTACTTTTATTTTGTTATTTTTTATTCTGTCGGAACTAACCCGAATGCCAGAACCAATTTTTTTTTAACGAGAAAAACCCCTCCATGTATTGCATCGGTGTTGATGTCCCTACACAAAGTTTATGACTCTTATATTTAACTACTGCAATGTAACTTGAAATATAAGGTCAGAAACTGACGTTACAGAAATGCCAGGGTTACAATTTTATTGATATAACGGTTCTTAAGGGATATTTGAAACTTCAAGAATACAATATATACAGCTTGTTATGTTGGTTGCCTTGTTTGCATAATTAGGAGATTATTTCTACAACGCAGGCAGGACAGGTCTTAAACACGAGACGGATTATAGCTTTACGCTGGGCATAGTTTGCAAATCGAAGGTTTAACTGTACACACACACACACACAATTTTACAACTCTTCGCCACAAACACACACACACACACACACACACACACACACACACACACACACACACACACACACATACACACACACACACACACACACACACACACACACACACACACACACACACACACACACACATATATATATATATATATATATATATATATATATATATATTTACTGTATATATATATATATATATATGTATGTATGTATGTATATAGCTACAGACCCGCCAGTGATTTTGCCACATCGTTTGATAGTTTTACAACACCTCGCCACAGCCTCACACCTCCCACGTAGTAATGCCAGGAAACGTCTAGAAGTAGCGGATGGAAATCACTAGACATTACCACTTGCAGAAGGGTTTCAGAGAGTAGAGTGTTTATAAAGTATCAAAGAGAGTAAACGCTTTAAAGACAGAGTGACAGTTTAGTTACTTAAATATAGTTAATTAAAACATTATTTGGACGCTTTATAAATGTTAGGTGTGCAATTAATAGCCAAAAACGTTGGTACAAATAGTTACTTCAAAATTGTCTTATGATTTATTGAATCTATCAAAACAACATACACTGCAAACACAAACTGACAACACACGGCGTTCCGTAGGCAATTTAACCACAGCGGTCAACGATTCAGCGTATACTAGTTACCTGTGATGAAAGCCAGATTACAAAAAAAAATTTTAATATTTCATTCAAACAGCCCGCGTTATGATGAGGCATCAAGTTAGAGATCTGTTAAACTAAATTCTTATTGCAATTAAATATAAGAAAGAAACCATAAGACAGAGAGTTCAATACAATATCAGATAAAGTATCAAAATTGGCTACAACTATGTGGCTCGGGCCCAACGTCTCATGACATCGGATTTTGTATTCTAAATGATGAATTCACTATTCCTTGCATGGAATAAAGAATGTCTGGAAACTGTAAATAGAAACAGAGGGAAATCAACAATTCCGTCCGTCCATGCAGGTGTTCAATTCATTCGAATCCTAAAGAAGAAGTGGTGGTTACGTTATATTATATCTTAATACGTAGTAACATTTCTAACTGTTAGGATAGTTAATTTGGTTTACGCAAAAAGATAGACGCCAACTCGGTCCAATCTGAATAAAACTGAGTTTGTTAACAACAATGCCCACTACAAGATAACTGAGGGAGCGGCAAGTAGAAAATGTAAAGAAAGCAAGATATTTATTAAAATAAAATTTAATGGCTTTATACTCAACCTCAAAGGCTTATAAATTGTCATATGACGGGTCATTAGCATCAAACATTTAGTAACAAAATGAAATATTGCTAGTTGTGGGAAATGAATTCAAAGAAATAAAAGCCTAAATTAATTTCTACGAAAGCGATTGGTTTTTTTTTTATTTATAGAAGGTGACATGACATCAGGTTACAGAGCCAAGCCTACAAGTTTTATCCTTCTCTTCTACTGCACCTTTTTAATTTCTTAAGTACGTAATAAACTTTGTTTGCTCGGTTTAAGCACTTGTCTATAAAATTAAAGAAGAGTATAAAAGACAGTTTAACTAGTCAGTAGATAAGTGCCTTGTGTAGTTTTACTCAGCCTTTATCTGTTTTGTCTACTTTAAAGCGCCCATTTGGAAGCGGTGATCGCGAGAAGTGTCCCAGCAAAAACTTGTAATATGTGTTTTCCTTTAAACTTAAAGAAACGTTGCTTGTTCTAATTAGCTGCTTCGTGTTGCTTGTCAATCGTAACATGAAGAGAAGAACCAGGCTTTCAGCTTTCATGAATATTATTATATTGAAAGGGAGGAGAGGATCCGCTAATGCAAGGCCACCTGAATATTTCAAGACCGTGAGATTTATCGACGATGTTGTGCAATCACTGGAGATGACGTGGCGCCATTATGTTACACGTATGGTATATAATTCTAACTTCAAGGCCGCAACAACGACTTAGGGCATATGTCCTGAAATCATATTTTTGGCGATTTACGTTGAACATTTTGGGATACTATTAGCTCTATTTTGTTATCACTTCTGTTGGGGCTCTCCCAAGTGCAGAACCAAATTTTTAATTATAAATAAATTAAACCTCTTTAACTACTTAACGTTTTATTTATGTCCTGATGTACATTTCAATTGCAAAGCAATCACCTTTAGAAGACGTTACCACAAGACGCATTTCTTATAGTGCCCAAAAGAAGTCTTGTAGTTATTTCCTCTGAAGATGATTGCTTTACAATCGAAATGTACATCAGGCCATAAATAAAAATATGTTGTGGTTTGAAAGGGTTTTATTTATTTATGGGTAAAAATGTTTTGAAAACACTTTTATAGTTTTGCATCAGCCAAGCGTTGCACGTGTATTGATTATCGTAGGATTTCTTACATCTCCATAACCCTTACTGTTGTATCTCATTAATTGAAGTCTTGATGCAATGTTCCCACTGCAGACGATCAGAATGCTTAAGTGTCAGGTTTTGCCGGGATCAGTTTTCGGAATTTTGCTACACATTCTGCTAATTACGTGAGGCAACAAGAGATGTCACGCGCTATCTGTTACGGAAAACTCGAACTCCGTCAAGTAAAAGCTTTCGTTTCAGACTCGTGTCACAGAAAATTTAATTTACCTTCCGTCTCGTCTCTTATATGTCTCTAAACTTTGCGCCTTTAATGTCTATTTAGGGGCGCTCTGCTGAGAGCGGCAAAGAGGTTTATATTGAGACACCTTTCTTTAAAAGCACTATATTGATTCCAAGGTTTTTTCGCATTGTGCTGAGGCCACCCCTAACAGGTGATAAATATTGTAGAATATGTTTTTTCATCAAATTAAGGTAGTTATGATGTTCAGGTAATAGACGAAGATATATCTCAAGCTAAGATAAATTTTTGTTTAAATCCTTGGTAACCATAAATAGTGCTTAAAATTACGGTAAATATTTTAATTTGGTCAAAAAATATCACACAAAAATAAACTTTTTAAAAACTTACAAAACATTATTTTTTTATGATTTGTAGGTACCTCCAGCTCGATGTACTTTTTACTATCGTGTGGAAGCTTTTATAAAAATGATTAAAATAATGTTAAAGAAAGCGATGGTGTGTGAGAGCGATCACTGAGAGAGAGGTTATGTTTGTCGTTTACAAAGGCGTGTAAGGCAGCCACGCCGATACACTGTAACGATGCACAATCTACTTATGTTTATAGGATGTAAAAAGTAATCTAAAATCATAAGAAAAGCCAATATTAAGAAAAACAGAATGGCTAGAACAACCTTAGCCAGGGATGAGCAAACAAAAATACAGCTGGGTTAGGGTAGCTTACAACCCTCCGCTATATAGCGTGGCTATGAAGGGCCTAATAATGTATTGAAGACTTCGAGTGTCAGTTACTTCAGGATGGAGTTTGGATAGATTGTTTGGACCTCCTAAGGACAATCACAGATAACTGTGAGAAATTGGGAATTTATAACATAAAATGAGAGATGTGCAATGGATTATATATTGCCCAATGACGTAGGAGTATTAGGACACTTTGCTCGTTTTAAAACAACAAACCTGAATACTTACTCAGCGATGCCAACCATTGCCTAGACAACCAGCATTTCTTTAAGTCTGACCATCCTTGGTTTTTATAAACATGTGCGAGGTACAACACTCTTGATGCTTGAGAAACCTGGTTTATAAACAAATTTCGAGATGTCTCCGACAACACCCTTGGAGAACTGCTCCAGGGTTCCTCCCATTTTTTTTTCTACATTCTGTGTTATTTCGCTAAACATTTGTTGTTTTATCAGTTTAGTGTTTTCTTTTTTATAGTTTTTGTTGTTTTGTCGTTATTTTCTTCTTTCAGTTAAGTTACTTACTGTGTTTTCTGTTTAAGACTTAATAAGGGTTCAAAATATTGCTGCCGCTAGATAAAATGTTTTAAGTAATGTGTAAATTTTATTAATTATTTAATAATCTTCAACTTGATTTTCTGTTTTTAGTTATAGTTTTGTAATAAATTTATTGTATAAGTAAATAGTATATAGCGGGTATTTATATAAAATATTTTAAAACAGTTTTAGCCTTGTTAAGTGTTAGTATATTGATGATAAGGTAAATAATAGTGTTAAATAGATATCTCTCCTGAGTAAAGAGTTTTGCTTTCTGTAGGTTAGGATGTCTTTATTGTTTGATTTTTAATTGTATTATCTTGTTTGTTTTATAGATGTACGATAAGCCTATGGTTAATTTATAATTATGTACCTTGATGAAATGTATTAGTAGTACCCAAGCACTGATAAAGGTGACATCGTCGACGAAACTAGTCTGTTTCTTTTAATAAACTGTGCAGTGGAATTAGAGTGAACTGTTTTATTTTAACCGTTGTAAACTACGATAATATTGGTTTCTCCAAACGCCCAATAAATGTGAATAATTTGCCTTGTTGCAGCGCTACGGTGGAGAGAGATGGCGTGTGGATTTGCCAACATACGTCGTTCTCATACTTCACAGGAGAAACCCCAAAGCTTACTCGAAACTGTTGCCCAACCCCTTCTACCGAAAAAGCTCATCATTGAATTACGCAAAACTAAACCGCTTAAGGGATTAAAACGGGAAAACACTAGCTTTATCTAATTTTTCAATTGTTTGCGAAGCACAAAATTAATAACTTGCAAGGGATTAGTTCTGGTCGCAGCCGCTAGATGCCAGCAATTTGTAACGAGGAATTTATTATAAGCTTAGGGCTTACATTTCATGCATATATTGATACAAAATTTAATTTAAAAATTCCTACTAAAGTTGAAAAAGTAACGAAAAAATTGTAATGAATTAAATTTATTAGGTGAATGGGTGTGGGTAAATGTGTATAGATGAGTGCGCGTAGGGTTAGTGAGGTGTTTTGAGTAATTGTGAGCAAGTGGGTGTAGGTGATTGGGTGTGGGTGAGTGGGTGTGGGAGAGTAAGCGTGGATGATTTTGTGAGCAACGACGAATCATCTTTTATGTATTTAAAAGCAAAATTAATTTTGAAATGAATTCTAAAACCTTGTTTGAACTTATAGATACTGTGAGTAGAATCTTCCAAGGGGGCTGAATTCCCTGCTTTACAGAAAGAATCTAACTAGCTGACGAGAGTACCCAGCTATTTAACCACCTCTCGTAATTATGGAATTACTTTCACTTGAAATATTTGAAACTTTGTCAAACTCTACTTTGATAGAAAAAAAATTGTTAGATAGAAAAATATATTTATTTATTTTTACAGATTTCCTTTACAGAATTCTTAAACTTTAATACACTACATGGTATGACTTGGAACCGCCGTTTATACGCGGTTGTACGTAAAACTAGAGTTTAACGGGAAATGTTTTACGCTCGGTAAAAAAAAATAGGTAAAGATACGTTAGTAGGTTCTATTGAACCTGTAGGAGTTACACTACAATATTAAACATTAAGAAAACATCTACTGTACGTAACTGAACCTATTCTATTAAAATAGACGAAAAAACCAAAAAAAAAAGATTGTAGTTTCATCTCGTTTGTTTGCTTGTGACACCCCGACAGGTGTGTAAGAGGATAGGGCACTTAGAACTAAGTGGTTCGTTGTGTACATTGTGTCTATAACCTAGACATCTGCAGGTTATCTGCAAATACATCTGGGCCAACAACAACCTTCGACCTGTTCATAGTAGAGCTTAAATATATTTCCCTAAAGGGAAAAATAAGCAGTCTTTAATAAATATTAAAATATGCATGTTATCTCACTATCTTTACTCCTTTCCTTCTCTTCCACAATATTAGTAACTAGAAATTAGCATCATGATTCCTCCTCAAATTGTCCTTTCACATTTTCAGATATTTTATCAAGATACTAATTACTGCGTCATCTGTAACATTCTCCTAGGCATACCAAAAAAGCATTGGCATAACCATTTCTTTCCCCTTTCAAAACAATATTCACCCTCGTTACTTTATATTTTAGTCTTGTGTATCAACACTGAAGATAGCATATGTCCATGACGAAACGAAATACAAATCTTAAACATAATATAAAAGATTATTGGGTCCCCAAACAATAGAACTTTGTAGGTTGAGTTTGTGATTTAGGGGGACCAGCAAAATACCTTTATCGCATGAACATTAGAGGAATATATATTATGGTACAACTATATATATATACATCTTGTTCCAGGCATTTCTCTTACATCTCTTAGTTACTTACTCTCGGCCAGCTAACTCTTGGACGAACTCATTTACGTTTTCCCTCTAGAATCCATTTCAATATCTGCTTTAGCAGGCGTTCTCTCATTTGTTCTGCATCCGTATCGTAATAACTATTTAGTTTTTATCTTTATCGGTTAATGTGTGTGGAATTCCATAATTTCTCTTATTCTCTTGTTTGTTACTCTTTCAAGCCTTTACTTTCTTGGAGATCTACGCCAAAAGTCCATCTTTGTATTATTTAGTATTTTTTTTCCAATCGATCTTTGATTTGCCATTCTTCACTTCCGTACGTTACAATACCTTTAATAATGTTATTATGTATTCTCTATTCATTTTCTTTTGAGATAATCTGAACGAACAGGGTGCTGTTTGAGGTGCGAATGGCTATTGGGCCCTGTTTATTTCTATATCTTATTGCTTCATCAAGTGTGGCTACTGTTGTTATTTTTTACCCATATAAGAGTATCATAACGCTTTTTAATTCTAGTTCCATATTGAAGAATTTAGTCACCTATACATATATATACTCTCTTTAACTGAAGTTGATCTCAAACCACCACTTTATACTTTTCAATTAATAAAGCATTGCAAATACTGATGTGAATAAGTAGATAGCATAAAACTCCCTCATCTGGAATAAACGTGCGTCAGTCATCGCGAGGACAGCGCCGTACAATGGAGATGCTTCTACCGAGGCCTTATGGAGGTGTCAACACGCTACACGATTTGCACGAAGAATATGGAAGTAAAGGAAAGACTTTTTGACAAGACCTAGTGAACATCTTTTCATAACAACAGGGGAAGCTATAGTAATTTCTGGTCCCATACCAGAGACTTCCTCTCCGCTGAATTACAGCGCATAAACGTATTCATTGTCGATAATGAGGTTTTCTTTGGGTTGTCCGCGTAAAGGAAATTTAAGGAACCAGATCTCAATTAAATGCTACTAAACACTGATATCTATGGGAGTATTAAAAATCTATACAAAATCTATATTATTTAAATATTTGTAGCAAGGGTTATTGTCGTTTATTTATTAATATTATTATTTTTGATATTTTAAATTACGTTGGCCCTTGTTCCTACATCTATGAGCCAGATATACACACTTATATAATGATTGAACAGGAATGAGAATTTAGACGAAATAGTAAGACCTCCAATAAACAAACACGTCAGGGGAAGATGTGGTGGTCACACTCATGGAGTAGCAGCGCTCAGACACGCGCCTGAAATCGGTCAATTTTTACACTTAATGGAAATAAAGCAATACCCATTAAGAAGGCAAAACAAAGAGATCTCTCCCCTAAAGCTACTGTTTGCGGATATAGATGGATCACTTCTACATATTCTATTCCCAATATGTACCGTGAGTGTTTGCCAATGTCATTACGTTTTGTATTTGGTTTCGACTGTTTCCGAGCAAATACAAAAGACAGTCGACCAAATGGATCCTTATTTGGTTTTCTTGTGTACATTCTAATACACTCCATTGTCTAGATTTGCCGCTGAGGGTGGGGAGCTTTATGGACAATAACAGTTTGTGTTGCTCTACATACACAACCTACATATCGTAGACCTACTCCCACGGTCGGAATGCATCCCCTACTATAGGTTTAGCATTTTCCTTTAATATACGAAGTCATAATGCATATCAATTTAGACCTATTTCCTGTGTACCGCATAATGTTTGTTTGTGTTGGCTGGGAAAGTTGCAGATTTTCTCTTCAGTTATCCGCTTTATATATATGTAAGGAGATAATACTGATAAGAGATAAAAGGAGGAACAATATGTAGGACCGATATGATAAACGTTAGTTGTAGCACCCAAACATCAATTTAACCTGGGGGCTTACTATAAAAGGTTCGACGAAAACTGGTGCAAAGTAATGTAAACTATAACATGAACCGAAGAAAAAAAATTAATTCATAAACAACAATAAAATCTTCTTCAAACAATTAAAACTCAAATACACACTAAAACAGGCCCATAGCTACACAGAATCTATTTAAAACCGGATGTGACGTATTGTTCTAAAGTGTGATATTTAATTTAGTCTACATTGCTTTCCGCAGCTTACCTCGTTACAGATTCATGGTTTCCGCTGCTTAAAGTATATTTTGTAAGCTAAAATACCTGTTAATATTTCTAAGACAAACGTGTTTTTATCAAAAAAAATAGCTACAACGAAATTCCCTTCAAACCAAACGTGGAATAATCAAAACAGAAACATCAACAAATTAACTTCAAACCAACGTGGAATAATCAAAACAGAAACATCAATAAATTAACTTCTGTTTGTTCTAAAGTAAACCTATAACATAAAATCAAATTATGTTGTATCAAATTATGTTACAAAATCGATTGAAAACTATCACCCTGACGTAAGACTAAAATACATATAATAATAAATAAATCATTTGTTTAATATACCACGTTTTTAAAACTGATTAGAAAGTATAAAATAATTTTGCATGAAATTTCTACAATTTTGTGGATGAATAGTTAGGAGCTATAGATACATTTGTAATACTTGGAGAAAATTGTGCGGCGCAGGCAACTCATGATATTTGAGGAGGAGCAAATGAATTAAACTACAGTGAATCCCATTTCTAATTGAATAAAACTGGTCTCAAGTTTTAGTAGACTTTCATTGTAACGAAGAAAATGAAATGTAGGCAAAACCGTCTGCTGTAGGCATCTGTAATCCGCAGTCGAACCATTTCCACGCCTATGTTTATATAAACCTTTCTCATTATTTTCCCTGAGGAACAAGCTTTGAAAGAGTTCCTATTTCTTCCGGGTCACTGTGTGTATACGTTTACAGTATAAATATTTATTTTATTTATATGAATGGATATTCGAACCTATTTGTTTCAACTATTCAATATTAGTAAATCAGTATTTATGAGAAAGAGAGAGAGAGAGCTTGATTGTGCCCTTGATTTTCGCACATTGCCCCATCTTCCTCGTAATAATCCATGGAAACGTTTACAATCAGCGGGTGTTAATCACTAGACATTACCACTAGCAGAAGAGTTTGAAAAGAGTTTATAATGTAGCGAGGAGAGTAAACGCTTTAGTGAAGGTTTAGTTCATGTTATATGTAAATAGAATATTAGCGAACTTAGTAGTTAATCATTCAACTAGACTTAATTAAACCCGTTGTTTGGACGATTTTTTAAATCTTGAGCCCGCCAATAATATCCAACAAATATATAATAACGTGCATAGCAGATTCAAACTGACAATACACGGCGTTCTCTATGCAATTTCGCAGCAGCTGTTACCGATTTAATGTAAAATAACCTGTGACGAAAATGAGATTAGATAAATGTCTCGTATGCAAGTAAATCTCATCAATATTTTATTTAAGAAGTACCCAACACGTTCGCTACCGAGCGGCGCAAATATGCGCCGTCTGTTTTTGCACGAGTGGCCGACGCTAAGAATTCGATCTTTCCGCACAAACCATGTAACGTGGGCCTGACCTTCATTACAGACCAAAAGGGGAAAGTTGTTTTAATAACTTATTATACTTCATACATACCCTTGGCATATGTGTATTTGTTTTATAGTTTTGTTTTTGCTGTTTTTAGTGGTTTAGATGTCTAATATATTGAAAATAACACTATTTACACGTAAAAACAGAAATGTCATACAAAGGCTTGTAACAACAAACTCTAAACTAACTCGGCTTCGCTGGACTGATTGCTTATATAGCTACATATCTTAGTCAAAAGATGCTGACAATATAAACAATATTGTACCAGAGACAAAATATGTTTACATTTGTGTTCCATATACAGTAGGGCAACAGAATATTGACAAACGCACCCATCACTTGTGACAAGTTTACATCCTGTGTAAGTAACAATAGCTATTTTGTTAACATTGCGGTAGCGAACGTGTTAGAAAAAAATATCGTATGCAAATAATTCTCATCAATATTTTATTTCAGAAGCAGCCGTTGATGAGCCATCGAGTTAGGGAGCTGTTAAAATAAATTCTAACACTTCTAACTGTTACTACAGTTAATTTGGTTTACGCAAATAGATAATGGCCAACACCAACTGGATCCATTCTGGAGAACACAGAATTCGGTAAAAATGCCCACTATATGTTGTAAGCTGAAAAAGCAGCAAGTATGGAATATAAAGAAAGCAAGATATTCGCTCAATTCAAATTAAATCGCTTCAAATGTAAACCTCAGAGATTCACAAGCTGCCATATGATGACAGAAGTCGAATTTAAATTCTACGAAAGTGATTGGTGTTTTTTTTTTTTATTTATAGAAGGTTACATGACATCAGGTTACAGAGCCGAACCTATAAGTTTTATCCTTCCCTTCTACTGCAGCCTTTTAATTTCCTAAGTACGTAATAACCTTTGTTTGCTCTGTTAAAGCACTTGTCTATACAAAGGTAAAAGGAAGGAAGAGTATAAAAGACAGTTTTACGAGCCAGTAGATAAGTGTTTTGAGTAGTTTTACTCTGTCTTTATCTGTTTGGTCTACTTTAAAGCGCCCGCTTGGAAGCAAAGATCTCGAGCAGTGTCCCAGCAAAAAGTATGCTGTTGTTTAAACTTATAATAAGATATTAAGTTTGTTTTTCTTTAAACCTAAAGAACCGTTACATGTTCTAATTAGCTCTTCAAAGCAAATTCCAGAGTGAAGAGAAGAGCTAGGCTTTCAGAATTTCATGAATAATATTAAATTGGAAGGGAGGAGAGGATCGACTAATGCCAAGGCCTCCTGAATATTTCAAGATCGTGAGATTTATCGAGGATGTTGTACAACCATTGGAGATGACATTATAATAACTTCAAGGTCGTAACAAAGGCTTCGGTCATGTGCCCTGTAGATCTCAGACTACCACTACAGTGCAGGGCTTCGTACTGTCCCTCTCACAGGAGTGAAAGATTCTTCCTGGCTTATTGTATATATATTGACACTTTCAGGTCGCGCTACAAATTTAGGGACTCCGTGATTTTTTGGAAAACGCTCTTTCTTTCGTTTAGGTGACCCGACAGTAACTTAAGGCGAGCGTTTTATCACGTTATATAGTTTTGCAACAGAGCAGTGAGGTTGTTAAATAAGGTAAACTTTTTGTATAAAATACCAGCTTAGGGCAGCAATTACCCGGAAAACTTTGCAGTGAATGATACACAGATTTAATAAATATAAATCTCAGATTCTTTCGGAAAGACGTTATTTAAAAGAATGTATACCATATTAGTAAAATAGCAGATGAAATTTGAGTTTGTGTTTGTAATATCCAATTAATAAGTTTATCAAATAAAAAATTTATCAAAGCTATTTCAAAAAAGGAACTGTAAATCATGTCTTACCCAAATAGTAACCGCTTGTCCCCAGTCCACAAATGTTTCCTGTAAAAAAAATATAAAAGATAATTTTAATGAAAATAATAAAAACAAAATCCTAAACAATAAAGAAACTAAATATTCTAAACTCTAAGATAAGGTGTAAAGGATTAAATCAATTACTGTGAACAGAACTTTGTATTCCAAGCGTATAGGTTGGTTTATTATTTTAAATATTTTGCTAACTCACTTTTTAACCAAAGAATACCTACAATGAACTGTTATTGCAATACATTTAATAAAGAGAAGTGATTATAGATCTATTCTGTTCAAATACTGTTCCAAAATAAGGCTGAAATAAAGCTACATCTAAAGGTTGAGAAGTCCAATGACGTCCCATGGCACTTAAGTCACGACACAAGTACCACGATTGGGACAATCCCCTAAACGACGATAGCACTCCACAGACTCCAGGACATAAAGAAGCAGGTTAATTCAAGTTGTCAATCTATCTAATATTCCTTCTTCATCAACTCCCGTCCTTCTTCAGCCCACTTTTTATTTCCTCTTTAAACAAAAACGATACTTTCATAAAATATAGTGTCTCGCTTTAAACTAAGAAAATATATTGTCTTGCTTTAAACTAAGAAAATATAGTGTCTCGCTTTCAGCTAAGAAAATATAGTGTCTCGCTTTAAACTAAGAAAATATAGTGTCTCGCTTTAAGCGAAGAAAATATAGTGTCTCGCTTTAAACTAAGAAAATATAGTGTCTCGCTTTAAACTAAGAAAATATATTGTCTTGCTTTAAACTAAGAAAATATAGTGTCTCGCTTTAAGCTAAGAAAATATAGTGTCTCGCTTTAAACTAAGAAAATATAGTGTCTCGCTTTAAGCTAAGAAAATATATTGTCTTGCTTTAAACTAAGAAAATATAGTGTCTCGCTTTAAACTAAGAAAATATAGTGTCTCGCTTTAAACTAAGAAAATATAGTGTCTCGCTTTTAGCTAAGAAAATATAGTGTCTCGCTTTAAACTAATAAAATATAGTGTCTCGCTTTAAACTAAGAAAATATATTGTCTTGCTTTAAACTAAGAAAATATAGTGTCTCGCTTTAAGCTAAGAAAATATAGTGTCTCGCTTTAAACTAAGAAAATATAGTGTCTTGCTTTAAGCTAAGAAAATATATTGTCTCGCTTTAAACTAACAAAATATAGTGTCTCGCTTTAAACTAAGAAAATATATTGTACACACACACACACACACACACACACACACACACACACACACACACAAACACACACACACACACACACCACACACACACACACACACACACACACACACACACACGCACATATATATATATATATATATATATATGTGTGTGTGTGTGTGTGTGTAAGTGTGAGTGCTTTGAGCATGTTCTAACACTTTACAGGATGCATTGATCTTTATAATTGTGTGAGATAAACTCCCTTAATTCGTTGCGTCATGCCATATGGTTCCATAAACTCACCTATATCCCTACACGACAGATGCTTTCCAATGGCATTGAGTGACCTTAGGGATTAGCCGCTTATTAATAGAGCCTCCTGTAACCCCATCCGACAATATGGATATCCCATGTTTCCACCTAAACGCCAAGCTCATTTATCACTTTCAAAGCCTTATCGGCGATAAAATATCTCTTTGTTGCTGTGAGAGCGGGACGAAACCTTCCCTGCGAGATGAATAATAGTGGTTCTACAAAAGCAAAGGGTGAAAGCATTACGATAAAGTGCATCTCGATACGTCTGCGGAGAAATATAGTCCCCTGTTGTTGCATCCGAGGCCGTGTATTCAGTATTAGAAAAGAAGAAAACACCTTCAAAGCAATGAGTAATTTTAAAGTATCTCTTTGAAAATTCAGTCATTGTGATAAATGTTTCTTTTTCCAAATCTATTTTAAACGTTCACAGCAAGTTTACGCGTCGAAATCTTTTAACAAAACTTTGATATAGTTAAAGAATAATTATTGTCTCTCCTATGGTGCCTTTTCAACATTCATTTAGGAGATGAGTACGCATGAGTACAAAATTAGCAAGAGGTTACTTATGGTGTTGAAAAATAAGGCTTGTTCACTAGAGATCATCTAAAACTAATATTGATAAATTGATCATACTATGCTATTTAAAATGTTTGAATTAACTTAGTACTTTTACCGACGGTCACACATTTTCTTCAACGGTATATTTTTCGCCATAATAAAAGAGGGCTTAACTGATTAAGGATCCCGGAATGGAATCAAATAGTGAAATCTTTCAAGATATAACATATTTACGGGTACGTACGTTTTCCAACAAGTGCCCTAGTCATTCAAGTCTGCAAAAGCCAAAAGTATGTTTTCCGTTCTTAAAACGCATCTTTACCAATGCTTACCTCATGTTTCTACTTCGGTTTATCCCAACTTGTAAAAATAAATGTTTTGTTTGTTCACATCTCTTTCAGAGCATCGGAGTGTCCGTTTCATTTAGAAATTTTACACTCTTCACCGGCAAGTGTTATTTTCACAGTTTCTTGTTTCATTTAGGCTTTTACTCTGTTCCCTTGATTCCTCCCCTCCATCTTATATTTCCTCAACTACTAAAGAAAGTAGCACGAAACAGAGTTGGGTATTTGCAACAACGTCTAGAATTTTAAGTCGCATTTTTAAGCGCAATTATAAACACTTTATTCTCTTAATTTCTCAAACAATCTCTTATTTTTACCAAAAAACTGTGTTCTAGTAGCTTCTAAAGAAACTATTTATATTAGTGATTAAAGTTGAAACGATATCTGAAAACAAAGAATCCAGAGAGACATCTAAGTATAGATGACACGAATAAATGTTTTATCTTGATTAGATAAATATTCTCTAAGCTACTACAAACCCCCCCACTCCATCAGTATTTATTTTTACTGTTTTAAACTTGTAAAAAATATATAAACATATGAAACAATCGTTAAAGAATTGCATCTCTAATTCTACTTGATTAGTTTCCATAATTCCGTTAAATAGAAGCATCTTGCATTTCCTCAATACGTTTGTACATTGAAAACAAGGGTGGAATTACAGAGAAAAAGGCCAAGTCTAACAGAAACATTGAGAAATGTCTGCAGCTGTAATTTATATTAATCAAGAGTAAATCACTTAATTTTAAAATTGTCATCCAAAAACGTATTCCTTACCGTTCTAAAACGTATATACCTGTACTATACATTCACAGATGAGATAGCAATTAATAACTTCAAAATAACGTAAGCAATCCCAACAAGGACTTGATTCCATTCTGCTATGAGCGAAACCAACAAAATACTCGTTGTAAATATATTCCTCCGTACTGCCATCTATGGGCTGATTTTGAAACTATTCAATTGATCAACGCTATTCTGGAAAAATACCACTTGCTATGTGTTATTCCATTATCAAACAGATATTTTAAAATATTGCACATCGTCTATTTTCGGAAGTATATGCATCTGTCTACATTACTCCATGAATAACAATGAATTTCAAAGTTTCTTTCTCTTAGCTACATTTTCCTCTAAACCCTTCTTATGCAAAATAATCCTAAACACAACGTGTACAGCGCAATAAGCCATAACAATTGTAGTAGCAGCTCACTCACAATTGAACATAAAATATTTATTTTTAATAAATTTTTAAAATCCAATGACATTGTGTAACTTTATAATGTCGCCTTAGAGTGTTTGCATGGTTGCTAACAACTAACACAATACTATCTGTAAGATAACATATGATGCGGTATTACCTTTTGTAAACACCTTGGTGATTGTGCAATCTTGTTTGATTAATGTATAAAGTTTATAGATTAGATTGTAGTAGACAAGTTGCGAGTAATGCGTTGTTGCAATATCAGCCAAACCGTTTCTACGCACACAATGGCTGGTGAGATCCTATATTGCGACTACCTTAGAGAGTAAATGCCACGAGTTTATTAAGTTATGAAGTTTATATTAAAATGTTATTCAATAAAAATATAAACATTTATAAATTACAATAAAAATATACAATGTCTAGAACTATGTTGATAAAGCCTTTCTACAAAGAGACTATCAAGTATTTTGTTAAAACATGACGAACAGATACGTAATTTACTCAATATTATATTTGCTACAATAAAAGAATATTCAATGGAATATTTCAGAAGTATAAATACCGAAACGTTCATGTTAGGTTGATGTAACTAGACAACTAGATTACTTCAATTCAGTTATTTCTGACCTCATTAAAAAGACATTTAGTGTAACCTAGAAATCACAAAGTGTTTGTTGCAGCAAAAGTCGTCTTCGTAGAAGAAAAACTGTTAAAGAAGCTACACCATTAGCCTTGGGAAGAAGTGGAGTGTACACCCGATGCGTGCCCCGTTTCCTCCATTGTACAGCTATTGAACTAGTGTTTACACACCCTGCCTTTGATACTTTCATAGGCACCAGCCGTACATACAATGCAAGGAAGTGGTACAGACTACCCAGTTATCTATTTAGGCTCAGAACTATTTGCAGAAAGGGAAGCAAGTGGGTCTCAGCTTACTTACATCACTTAATGGACTTTTTAAAGTCAATTCCTACCTAGGTCAACAAAGTAAAATTTTATTTCAGAGAAATAATAATTAATTAAAATTAAGTAGCTTACCTTATGAGTTAAAACATTTGTTCTAGGACAAATTATAATATAAAGTCAGCTGTTTCATGAAATCATATTATCACTATTTTTAAGTCAAATGGGACAATATACAAACATAGCTTACCTTGCGCTTTTTGAGAAAGATTTTTCTCCCATTTTAAATTAAAATTAATTTATTATATTTTATTATTGGATTATTATTTGTTTAAATTGTACCAACATCAAGTGTCAAGTGTATTAACTTCAATTTTACTGCAAGTTTTAAAAATAGTAGCTGAACTTGAGTGGATGAATAGAAAGTATTATATTAACGATTGAAAATACTTACATAAAATACTTATATTAACGATTTGAACAAGACGTATTTAGGAACAGAGTACAGTAATAGAAGGAATGAAAAAATAGAGACAAATAGTACCAAACAAGAAAGAAATTAACGCCATATTATTTATTAATGAATATAGGGTTGAATTATATTACAATGGCCTTGGCGATATGAAGCTCTCTTCATCCCTTAGGTAATGCTCTTTATCTAGAGATTATTTCAGCATTAAAGTGACAACTATAAGTTGTAGGTGGGGTAGTTGCAGTTATTTGAAACAATAAAGCCCGATAAAATCTCTACGTATTTAGAAGCAGAAGCGAGAGCTGTCTTATCCCGTCTCGCTGCTAACTTTGCGTACAAACTTAGCCATTACGTGTCGACATGAATTATTTACCTGACCTTTTCCTACGTTTCTAAGTACAGTTGTTAGAATACGAAATCCAAACCTAAACACATTGAATAAGCCTTTTTAAAGCCGTATGATCAACAATGACGTGACTTCATCTGATTTTATCAAACTATTAATCAGTATGTTAACTAGGATCTACCAACATCGCTTCTCATGACGACTCGTAATAAACTGAGTATCACAAAAGGAACCCTTTATAGCTGTACCGTCCATTGTTTGATGGGGGAAATACTGTCAGCTGTTAGATTCCCACCCATAAGTCTCTACGGGCAGATCATTCACCAAACAAACGATTTCCTGCAACAGCTGTTTTCGACGCTCAGTTTACTCGTGGAGATTATATTTTAGATACATTTTTGAATATTTCATAAAAACGATTTTACTCTGATACGATAAATTGCGAAATATTCTAGCAATAGCTATTTACTGATATAAATATTTAACAATTGTTACATTATTTGATTTAAATTCTAGTAAATTATTTAAATTCTTAAGTGATAACCTCTTTGCTCGTGGTGAACAAAACATGAGGGTAAATCATAGCTTTCTCGTCACGCTATTTCTGAAACACATACCTTATAACATATAATTCCGTCTGATTACCTAAAGTGAATTAAATTATAGCATATGATTAATGTATCAGCTGATTTTGTGTTATAGGTTATATTGAGGATCGGTCTATAGAGGTTGAGACTTTTGAGTTTTACGGATAGATTGTTATTAAATACAGTGGTTTTGATCAGTTATTGAATATATTAGTTTATTTGAATTTTATTAAATCTTAATACAAATGAATCAAAGTTATGTATTATTAATCCAATTATTGAAGGGTAAACATTTTTTGGTCGGCCCTATACTTTTTAAAAACCTGATATGAATTGCATTTGTTAAAAACATTTGTAGGGCCTATTCATTGAACATCTAATAATTTTCTTGTTACCTACATT
This sequence comes from Prosapia bicincta, assembly GCA_036971475.1. Lineage (NCBI taxonomy): Eukaryota > Metazoa > Arthropoda > Insecta > Hemiptera > Cercopidae > Prosapia > Prosapia bicincta. Next base: position 135,996,348 of record JBAIZL010000001.1, on the reverse strand, counting down.
ATTTTATTATTAACTACAATAAATAGTGATCTTTATTAAATAATTTCCTCAAATAAAGATGTAAAATTGAATAACAAATGTATAAATGCATATTTTTGGCGATTTACCTTAAACATTTTGGGATACTATTAGCTCTATTTTGTTATCACTTCTGTTGAGACTCGGCGGAATGCAGAACTAAATTTTTAATTATAAATAAATAAAACCTCTTTAACTACATAACGTTTTATTTATGTCCTGATGTACATTTCAATTTCAAAGCAATCACCTTTAGAAAAGGTTACTACAACATTATTTTCATATAGCGTACAAGAGAAGTCTTGTAGTAATTTCCTCTGAACATGATTGCTTTACAATCGAAATGGACATAAGATTATAAATAAAAGGTTTTTGTTGTTTGAAAGGGTTTTATTTAGTAATGGGTAAAAATGTTTTGAAAACAGTTCCTATATTTTCGCATCAACTATATTGTTGCAAGTGTATTGACTGTGGTAACACTCCTTATATCTCCATGAAACCATGCCCTTGCTGTTGTATCTCATTAATCCAAGTCTTGTTGCAATGTTTCCACTGCAGATGATCAGATTACTTAAAAGTCAAGTTTGGCCGAGATTAGCTTTCGGAGTATTGCTACACATTAGGCTAATTACGCGAGGCGACAAGAGATGTCAAGCGCTATCTGTTACGGGAAACTCGAACTTCGTCACGTAAAAGCATTCGTTTCAGACTCGTGTCACTGAAAATTAAATTTACCCTCGTCTCTTATGTGCTGGAACTATGCGGCTGTTGTGTCTATGTAGGGGCGCTCTGCTGAGAACGGCAAATAGGTTTATATCCAGACACCTCTCTTTAAAAGCACAATATTGATGTCTGCCAGGCTTCTTTCGTATCGTGCGGAGGCCATCCACCCACAGGTGATAAATATTATTGAATATGTTTTTTCATTAAATTAAAGTAGTTATGAGCTTTGGGTAAAGACGAGTAGAGTAAACAAATATTCTTTGAGCTTAGCTTGTGAGGTTATGTTAAAAACAAATAAAAACATGCACAAAACTCATAAATAAATCATTTATTTGCTCATACGCGTTTCAATGACCAAGTCATCATCATTACTCAGTTGTAAGTTAGAGTGTGTAGTAGTAACACTCACTGATGATGATGAGTTGGTCATTGAAACGCGTATGAGTAAATAAATGATTAATTTGTGAGTATTGTGTATGATTTTATTTGTTTTTTACGAATAAAATGTTTAAAACCTCGATAGCCATAAAAGTTTGGAAAATATTTTAACTTAAACATAACCTCACTTATTAAATAATACACAAAAACCTTTAAACACAAATATTGTGGGGGGGTGGTAGTAGATCTCAAACAAAGAAAAAGTTATTTAAAACCTCGATAGTTCCTAAAAGATTCTAAGAATATCATAATCATAGCCTCACTTCACAAACATCTCTTATTTCTATATGCATAATTTTTTAACAAAATGCGAACAATGTTATACCACGCTACTATAAAGATATAATAAAATATTGTTACAAATTATCTGGTTGGGATGGATTTGGCTTTTAACAAAAATAAATACTAATCTACGATATAAATCCATGCTTTTTTGTTCTGCGTCGCGATGCAAAAACGCTTGTTATTAAGTTACTTTGTGTTGCTAAAGTGTTTTTCATTTTATTTACTACTTTCTAGCCTAACTGGATACTTTATATCTATATCTTGACTGTGCATAAGTGGCCTTCGTTATATGGGATAGTTTCCTTTGCCGGTGCACAAGTTGTGTTTACTTACCAACTTTATTTTAATTTGGTCAAAAAATATCACAAAAAATAAACCATTTAAAAACTCACAAAACATTATATATTTAGGATTTGTAGGTACCTGCAGCTTGATTTACGTTTTATTATCTTGTGGAAGGTTTTATTAAATTTATTTTTAAAATATTGTAAAAATCCCGTAGAAGTATTATGACACTTTAGTCATTTTAAACGCAACAAACCTGAATTCTCAGCGGTGCCAAGCATTGCCGAGACAACCAGCATTTCCTTAACTTTGACCTTCATATGATGTTAAAACATGTTGCGAGGTACAACACCCTTGAAGCATGAGAGACCTGGTTTATAATCAAATTTCGAGATGTTACAGTTAACAACGTTGAAGACCTGCTCCAGGATTCCTCCCTTCTTTTCCTGAATTCTGTGTTGTTTCGCTAGGCATTTGTGGTTTTATAAGTTTTGTGTTTTCTTGATTTATTCTGGCTTTCTAACTTGACTTTCTGTTTTTAGTTATAATTTTGTAATACATTTATTTTATAAGTAAATAATTTATAGTACGTATTTATACAAAATATGTTTTGAATTGTTTTAGCCTTGTTAAAGTTTAGTGTATTAATTATAAGGAAAATAATAGTGTTAAATAGATAACTCTCCTGAGTAAGGCGTTTTATTGTTTGACTTTTAAATGTATTATCTTGTTGGTTTTATAGCCGTACGATACAAAGCCTATCGTTATTTATATTGATATAGCTTGATGACATTTGTTAGTAGTACCCAAGCACTGATAAAGGTGACATCGTCGTCGAAACTAGTCTGTTTGTTTATTTAAACTAGGGTGTAGTGGATTTAGAGTGAAATGTTTTTATTTTTGCCGTTGTAAACTACAATAATATTGGTTTCTCATAGCGTCCAAATTCGAATAACTTGTCTTGTTGCAGCGCTACGGTTAATTGAGATGACGTGTCAATTTTTAACATACGTGGCATTTATATTTCACAGGAGAAACCCCAAAACCTACCCGAAACCAACCCTTTCTATTAAAAAAGCCGATTATTGAGTTACGCAAACTAAACCGCTTAAGGGATTAAAACGGGAAACGATTAGTTTTATCCAACTTTTAAAATGTTTGGGAGGTCACCAAATTACTGACTTACGAGAGATTAGTTCTGGTCGCAGCCGCTAGATACCAGCAATTTGTAACGAGGAATTCACTTTAAGCCTAGGGCTTACATTGCATGCGTATATTGATATAAAAATAAATTGAACAATTCCTACCAACGTTGAAAAATAACGAGAAAATTTTAATGAAACTAATGACAAGTGTGTGTTAGGATGAGCTGAGAGTGGTTGTGTGTGTGTGTGTGTGTGTTGGGTGGGTGAGTAAGCTTAGATAGGTGTATTTAGTTAGTGTAGTTGCTATTACCTGTTGTGGGTATGTGAGTGGGTGTGGTTGGGAAAGTGAATTTGACTGGTTGTAAGTATGGTTTAATGGATGGGTGTGGAGTGTGGTTGTGTGATTGAACGGGTGTTAGTGTCGGTGAATTGGGGTAAGTGAGTGATTCTGGATTAGAGAGGATGATTATTAATGAAGGGTGTTTTTGAATCGGTGTGGGTGAAGGCTGTTAATGAGTGTTATTGACTGGGTGTCGATAAGTGGGTGTTGGTGATTGGTTGTTGGCGAATTTGTGTGAGTGAGTGGGTGTAGGTTGGTGAGAGTTGGGGTGGGTCATTAAGTGTGGATGTGAGTTATTAGGTATGGCTGAGTGGGAGGGGATGACAGGGTATTAGTAAGTAGGTGTGAGTGATTATGGTGTGTGGTGTCGGGAAGTGAGTGTGGGGAGGGGTATGAGTGGGTGAACGTCACAGGGTGAGGGTAAATGTGTATGAATGAGTGCGTGTGGGGTTAGTTAGGAGCTTTGAGTATTTGTGAATAAGTAGGTGTAAGCGAGTGGGTGTGTTTGTGTAGGTGTGAGTGAACGAGTAAGGGTGAGTGGGTGTGGGTAAGAGGCAATACAATGAACGTCAGTAGGCGTGAATGAGTGGTCGTGAGTGAGTCGGTGTGAGAAAGGTGGGTATGAGTCTATAGGTATAAGTGTGTAAGGTGGTTTCTGAAAGTGAGTGAAGAATTAGTGGATGTGAGTGAATGGTGTGGGTTTGTCGACGTGGGTGAGTGGGTGTAGGTAAGTGGGTGTGGTTGGGTGAATGTGTGTGTGAGTGAGTGAGATTGATATATTTCAGATCTATCTCGGATCTTCTTTTATTATGTCTTTAAAAGCAAACTAATTTTGAAATGGATAAAAAAACCGGTTTGAACTTGAAGATAACGTGCATAGAATCTTCCAAGGAGGCTGAATTCCCTGATTTACAGGAATAAACTAACAAGCAGATAAAGTTACCAGCTATTTAATCATCTCTCGCCGCTAAGGAGTTACTTTCACTTAAAACATTACTTTGTGAAACTTTCTCAAACTCTACTTTGATAGGAAAAAAACTAATTGTTAGTTAGAAAAATCTATTTATTTATTTCCTTAAATTTCCTTTACAGAATTCGTAAGCCTTACATTCTACATGCTACATGCTACATACTATAACTTGGAACCGCCGTTTGTACGCGTTAATGACTAGAGTTTAACGGGGAAAGTTTACACTCGGGGAAACAAAGTAGATAAAGACCGTAAAAGGTTCTATGGAATATTTGAGAGTTACACTACAATGCAAAACTTTCACTTCAAACTATAATAATATTAAATTCTTATCACGGCCAAATAAAGCGAATAAATTGACTTGTTGCAACGCTACGGTTAATTGATATGGCGTGCGGATTTGCAACATACGCCGTTCTTATATTTCATAGGAGAAACCCCGAAACCTAACCGAAACTATTGCCCAACCCCTTCTATAGAAAAATCATCGAGCTACGTAAAACTAAACCGCTTAAGATTTAAACGGAAAACCATTAGTTTTATGAAATTTTTAAATTGTTTGCGAATTCGCCAAACTATTGACTAGTTAGGAACAAATTATCAAAACTAGTTTCACCGTCTGGACGATGGTAGGCCTACGCTATGATATTTTATTTAACAACCATTGTGTGTAGCATAAAAACGATTCAGGAAGATCATGGTTCATATACATACATGTTTTAGGACTTTGAATTTAAAGGACGCATAACCAACGATGTATTTATTGTATTCTAAGGAAATATTGGTGAATCTCAATCCTACATTAAATTGTAAAATGATAAAAGTTTACTAAACCAACTTATTATAATGTAGTTATTTACATAGCTTAAGTATTTAATAAATCCTATGATTGAGAATAATATTTATTAGGAATACTTCTCTTTTTGTTATAGGTTTGTGCGGCACCACATTTACACACCATGATATCCTACGAAGTATAGGAACTTATTGGGCATATAGAGCATATTTACTCCGGACGCCATTTCATCTCTTAATGTGCTTCTACATCAAGCAACAACAAAAAGCCACAAAATGGCGACGTACCCGCTAGCAAAAGCACCAACCGACGTGTGTTTGGATCAAGCAAGCATATTTCTGTATAAAGTGTGAATGTGTTTGGTATTATAATATACTGTGGCAGAATCACGCTGCTAATGTCTGAAAACATTTACAAGTCCTTGGTCAAACATTAAGAAGGCGCCAAAGTGTTTTTACATGCTAATACTAGCGATGGGCACCAAAATATGCAACCTTTAAAAGCTGGGACGTTTTGGTTTCTTATCTTTGTTTAACATAAACAGCTTTGTTTCTTGCTTCATGTCAGGGGACAGTGTAGCGTATTAATACAAATGTCTCTTCCCTCCTCATTCCCCACCTGCAAATGTACCCGGGATTTCTTTCCATAAAGTTGAATATCCTGGATGTTCTTGCTACAACCCCCCTATAATATTCCGACATCAGCCTTCTCTTCTGAATTTACTCTTTATGTATTGCTAATATCCGACAGACTGCTGTAGAGTAAACTATAATTCGTCTAGACACGGAAGCGTTCCAGATGGTTAAGCTCCCACACGCACTCGCATGCACTGACCTGCTTTTCCAGGAGTGACCTACCCAGTCTACGAAACTGTTAGATTTTATAACTGCCTCTTGTGTGTAGTATTTATAAAATAGTACTTAAAAGCATATAAGTACAAATATTTTAGTTTTTCCTAATGTACCGAGTTTTGGTTCTAATGCTTTTGAGGACAACTTAGTGACCGGCCAGTACATAAATGAAAACAACAAATTGTGACTAGTTTTTTTTAAAGAATCATTTATTGCATTTAAATAAATCACAAATTATTTGGTAATCACAGGATAAAATGAGCCAGAAAAATATAAAAATAATAATAAAGCAATATACAATCTAAACTAAAAAAAATAAAAAAGGATTCCCTGTAATAATTTTTAAAAATTTATAGGCCATAGATGATACAAGGTAAAGTGAAAAAACCATATAAAGAAACGAATAAATTAAATTTTATTAAAATTATTTAGTCAATGCAACGAGGTGGAGTCTTGTACGATCTGTTTGCATCGTTTGTAAACACTCTGGAACGAGGAGCATATTACAAAACCTTTTCTTAATAACAGGAGGGTTGTCAGAGGCCGTTGTACTCCTTTACATGCTATAATTTCACTCTCTTTACGTTTATAGAAAGCTGCTTGGATTATTGGATAATTTTATAGGTAACTTATGTCCTGGTTTTTTTTTTTTAACTTGGGAGCGGGTCTGAATTGCCCGAAGCACTGCTACCTTAAGGTATATTGTACTTATGTTTTAGTCTGAGATTTTTCTGTCTAAAAAGTAAATGTAGTTTTTAAATCTTTAAAATGAGAAATATGTTAACGGAATTGTTTTCTACAACATTGTCACGAAGTAATTAGACACTTCTACTAAGGGTAAGGTACGGGAGAAGCTTATATATGTTACAAAATATTGGTACATCGTGGCAGGCTAAATGTTTTACAGGCTAGTTACATAGTGCTATATAAAGCTTTCAGTACACACGACCAACAAAACTGCGAGCCCTTAAAACGTTTCCCTGAAGACGATATTCACCCTTGTCCAGGAAAGATATTTCCAGGAAAGGATATGTCGGCGACAAAGGGAAAGACTTTAGTAACAGGATCGCCGCACTCAGCGCTAAGAGCTTCCTTGTGTACGTCACAATGCCACACTGTTTGCCTACAAAATTCCCGATAAATATCGACAGCGGAATCGGGATATTGCTGGCACTGTATTGATAAAGTGAGGCAGGCAAACATTAAACCCTTTAGTTTAACAAAGAAAACATTTATTGAAGTGGGTAAAATACATATTTGTTTCGCCATTAGTTAAACTAACTTGTTATATTATTTGTGGTTATTGTTTGTAACATCTATTTGAAATCCAGTTGTATTTTGAAAATTGTCCTTGATGACATAGTTTTCTGTTTTTTTATTTTATAACATACATAAGAGGGAAACGAAACATTTTCAAACATTATCTGCTTCAAAATACGTGGTAAATATATACGAATGATAAATATTTTATTTTTATTTGTTAATATTATCAGTTACGTTTAGAATAAAAAGACACTAGTTTCAACGAGTCAAGAACTATTATTTATTTAGTTAATTAGAGCTTAGCTAGTGAGAGCTATTCACAAAGGTAAAAGTAAAATAGTACTCTCAAAATCTCACAAAAAATTAGTTTACACACACAATAAACTAATTTCGGCGACGATGTCGTCTTCCTCAGTGCTTGGCTACTGTAGCTACTATTCATAATTACTTATATTGAATCAATATAAGCAGAATCGTTTAAGGATAATGTTGGAAAAGAGAATTAACAAGAATATTTTTAATTAATCTCCTAGCTACGTCAGTCACTGATGTTAGTTATGTTTGCACGGTTCCACTAATTCCCAAGTGTTGCACCCCATAACATCTATGTAAACTGGTTTCAGTATATTCAGAAGTGTTTGCCAGGAACATTTGTTTAAATCCGGTGACGATATTGTCCAGTTTAGAGACAACAAAGTTCTGGAAAAATTGTCACATTGTTTTCCGACAGATTCCTGGTCTTATGCAACTCCAAGGTGAATCTGTGACTCAGGAGGAAATAATATGTAGGCATTTAGTGTAATGGTAGTATATTTTGACTTTTTTAGTTTAGTTTCGTTATTGGCTATTATATTTCCTACTCGGCGCCGTGTTCTCAGTCTACATATATACGTTTGGCCATTTCTACTACAGTATGTTCTCAAAAATAATTTTTCCTGATAAATAATACTTTCAGGTATACACATACATACATAAAAATAACATATTTAACTTTAAATATAAACCATACAAAAATAACATCAATATATGCGTCTTGCATCTCGTGTAATATTACAGTTGTAGTATCTTTTAACAAAAGCATATCTTAAAACTTATTATCTCCTTTATCATGGTAAGCTATCAATCACTATCGAGGAAGAGCAACACTATCCTTGAGGCAAGGCAACAAATACAAAGTACACTTTTTATTTAGGTTCACGGCACAGTAATTCCAAGAATAAAATCGGTAGCTAAACTATTGAAAGGTTGGCATAATCATAGAGAATGTGTGAGATAAAGTAGTCTTGTGTTTTTGTTGAAAGTAATTATAACAATAAAAAAACCAATTCAAATTATACTTTATTCAGTATATTAATATACTTATTAGGCCTATACAGTATAGTGTTATTGTCGTATATAATGTAGCTTGTTTAAAAAAAACATAAAACTAGCTGACATTATTTAACATATTTACCTTAGGATATGTTATTGTGTTATAGATTGTCATAAATAAAGGTGCGTGTTTTGAAATATAAATATACTTTTATTTATTATTATTATTATTATTAAATATTGTTTCGGAAGTCAGTATCACAGGCCATGAATATGTAATCATGCACAGCATAGCGTAGGTTGCAACATCATATCAATGGTTAATTACGATGACGTCATAGAATTTTTCCTCAATTGGTATCCCCTCATTAAAAATATTAATTATTTGAATCCAATTAATTTATAAAATAATATTCAAACTAACACTGTTTAAATGTTTTTGTTTAAGAACCAGTATAATATTTTCGTAATTTACTCCTATATAATTTAAAGCGTTTTTTTAAAACTTTATTCAAAATAAGTTTTAGACCCTACTGTACTTTAACATTTTTCAAAACGTCATATTAAGCAGCCCATTGCCTTCATAAACATAAGACGTAGATTTTACGGTATTTTGAGGAAGGATTCACCATTATTTTCACCCCATTCAATCATTGGTCTTGTTTTGTATTATTTTCACATAATTAATAACATTTAAAATATGAAATAACATATGAAGGACTGTATCAACATTGAGTCATCCAATACATGTTTTAGAAAGGGTACTTGAACGTGAGGGTTTTTGACGTATTATTTATGTCCCAATACACATTTTAATTGCAAAGCAATCATCTTCAGAGGACGTTACCACAAGACTCATTTCTTATAGTGTACAAGAAGAATCCTGTAGCGATTTCATCTAAAGATGATTGCTTTACCATCAAAATGTACATCACGTCATAAATAAAATGTTTTGGGGTTTGAAAGGGTTACGGAAAACTCGAACTCCGTCAAGTAAATGCTTTCGTTTAGGCTCGTGTGAAAAATGAAAAATAAATTTATCTTCCGTCCCTTATGTGTTGAAACTTTGCGGCTATAATGTCAATGTAGAGGCGCTCTGCTGAAAGCGGCAAAAAGCTTTATATCGAGACACTTCTCTTTAAAATCGTTTTATTGGTGTTTCCCGGGATACTTTCGTATTGAGCGGAGGCCACCCATCGACAGACAAATATACTGTAAATACTGTAAAATATGTTGCTTCACCATCTTAAGGTAGGTATGAAGTTCGGATAAAAGATGAAAATACATCCTACACAAACAAAAACAACTGTTTAACACCTTGGTAACCATAAATAGTGCTTAAATTTTCGGTAAATATTTTAATATAAACATAACCTCACTTATTAAATAATTCATAAAAACCTCTAAATCACTAATATTTTTATTGTAGTTTTATAAATATTTTGGTTACCAAGTAACCACCCTCAGGCTTCCTACTGACTACTTCTACACCCCCCCCCCTTGAAAACTGCGACCACGCGTTCCGGGTAAAAGCAAGAAGTGCCAAACCACTAATTCCCACCCAGAATACTTGTGATTAGAGGTTTTTGTGTATTATTTATTAATAATGAAAAACAGTAAATTATTCCAAGTAATTAGCGATATCCTACCTTGACTAGCATTGACTACTTCCGCATCAAAAAAATACAGCACAATATTATACCACACTACTATAAAGATAGAGTCAAATATTGCTATTGCACAACGTTACAATTTAACTGGTTAGGATGGATTTGGCTTTTAACAAAAGTAAATACTAATCTACGGTGTATACTCATGCTTTCTTGTTCCGTGCCGCGATGCAAAAACGTAGCCTATACTCAAATTCACCTCTCGCCAATTCTTTTGTTATTAAGTAACCTTGTGTTGCTAAAGTTTATTTCCTTTTCTTTACTACTAAATCTAGCCTAACTGCATTCTTTGTACCTGTATCTAGACTGTGCAAAGGTGGCCTTTGTTTAATGCGAAAGTACCCTTTGAAGGGTACAAAAGTAGTGATTATTTACCAACTTTATTTGAATTTGTTCAAAACATATTACAAGAAAAACAAACCTCTTAAAAACTGATAAAACATTATAGTTTTATAATTTGTAGGTACCTACACCTGGATTTACTTTTTTCTATCGTGTGAAAGCTTTTATTAAAACAATCTTGTTAATGAATGCGATGGTGTTTGAGAGCGATCACTGAAAGAGTGGTTATGTTTGTCGTTAACAAAGATGTGTAAAGCAGCCACGCCGATACCCTGTAACCATGCACACTCTACTTATGTTTATAAGATGTTACGTTGTAAAAAATAATCTAAAATCATGAGAAAAGCCAAATTGATACCCTGTAATGATGTAAACTCCACATATGCTTATAAGATGTTATATTATAAGAAATATTTCAATTTCATAAGAAAAGACAATATTAAGAAAAACAAAATGGCTAGAACAACCTTAGCAAGGGATAAGCAAAAAAAAAACATTGCTTGGTTAGGGTTGCTTACCACCCTCCGCTATATAGCGTGGCTATGAAGACTATGAAGTATGGAAGACTTCGAGTGTCGGTGCCTTCAGGATGGAGTTTGGGATAAATCGCTTGGATCTCCTACGGACAATCACAGATAATTGTGAGAAATCGGGGATTTACAGCATAAAATAAGAGATGTGCGATGGATTATATATTGGCCAAACCTGTAGGAGTTTAAGTACAATTTGCTCGTTTTAAAACAACAAAACATAAAACTTACTTAGCGGTGTCAAGCATTGCCTAGACAACCAGTATTTCTTTAAGTCTGACCATCCTAAGTTTTTAAAACATGTTGCGAGGTACAATACTCTTGATGCTTGAGAGACCTGGTTTTTAAACAAATTTCGAGATGTCTCGGACAACAACCTTGGAGCCCTGCTCTAAATAACCTATCAATTTTATTTGAATTTGTTCAAAACATATTACAGAAAAAAAACCTGTTACAAATTGACAAACAAATTATATTTTTATGATTTGTAGGTACCTCCAGCTTGATTTACTTTTTATCATCGTGTGGAAGCTTTTATTAAAATGATTAAAAAATGTTTTTAAAGAAAGCGATGGTGTGACAGCCATCACTGAAAGAGAGGTTATCTTTGTCGTTTACAATGGTATGTAAGGCAGTGAATTATAAGAGTTTTTAGCGCTTATTTGTACAAAATATTTTTTAAACTGTTTTAGTACTGTTAAAAGTAAGTATATTGAGGATGCGAGAAATAATAATGTAAAATTGATAACTGTAGATTGTATTATCTTGTTTGTTTTATAGTTGTGCTATAAGCCTATGGTTAATTTATAATTATGTGCCTTGATGAAATGTATTACTAGTACCCAAGCATTAATAAAGGTGACATCGTCGTCGAAACTAGTCAGTTGGTTTTAAAAATAATGTGAAGTGGAATTAGAGAGAACTGCTTTTATTTTGACCATTGTAAACTACAATAATATTGGTTTCTCATAACAAACAATTAAATGCGAATAATATGCCTTGTTGCAGCGCTACGGTGAGGTGAGATGGCGTGGATTTGCAACATACATCGCTTTTATACTTCACTGAAGAAACCCCAAAACCTACCCGAGGCTGTTGCACAACCACTTATATCAAAAAATCTGATCATTGAGTTACGCAAAAATAAACCGCTTAAAAGATTAAAACGGGAAACCATTAGTTTTATCCAATTTTTAAATTGTTTGCGAAACCACCAAATTAATGACTTGCGAGAGATTAGTTCTGGTCGCAGCCGCTAGATGCCAGCAATTTGTAACAAGGAATTCAGTTTAAGCCTAGGGTTTATATTTCATGCGTATATTGATACAAAAATTAATTGAAAAATTCCAACCCACGTTGAAAGATAACGAAAAGGTTTAAATGAATTAAATTAATTGTTTTCATACTCTAAATAAACCTTTAATGAGAATTAATTGATTGAAGATGTTCATTTATTTTCTGTTTCCTTGCATACACAGTTACAGCTTATGCATATAACAAATATATAAAGATAAAATCTGACAACACAAACTACCAACAAGAGAAGTTATTAAAATAAAACCTCTCAACAAATGGAAATGGTTTAAATATTTCAGAAAATATAAAAATTAAAATTGCAAAATTATTAATGGGTAGAATGAATAAAACAAACACTAAACACAACACCCAATTGAAAATAAATACCAAAATAATTGTTTCTTGTCTATTTATTTTTACATTGCATCATAAGGATATAGTGCAATATAATGATAAATAAACTGCTCTAAGCTTGTTCACAGCATTCATTGTACGCATTGTTCGCAAAGCCAAGTAAACTATCGGGTGACAACACAATGACTAGTGAGTGTTAGGATGAGATGAGAGTGCCTGAGTGTGGGTTGGGTGAGTGAGTAAACGTAGTTGGATGTATTTAGTTAGTGTAGTTGCCATTACCTGTTATGGGTATGTGAGTGGGTGAGGTTGGGAATAAATTTGACTGGTTGTGAATATGGTTAAAAAGATTATTGGGTGAATGTGGAGTGTAAGAGTGTGAAGTGTATGGGTGTGGAGGCTGGTTGTGTGGTTGAGCGGGTGTTAGTGTCGATGAGTGGGTGTACGTAATTGAGTCTGGATTAGAGAGGATGATTATTGATGAAGTTTGTTTTTGAATCAGTGTAGATAAGAGTGTCAGAACGTCACAGGATGTGGATAAATGTGTATGAATAAGTGCGTGTGAGGTTAGTTAGGTGCGTTGAGTAAGTGGGTATAAGTGGGTGTGATTGAGTAGGTGTGAGTAATGGTGAGTGGGTGAGGATAGGAGGCTATGCCACGAGGGTCAGTAGTGTTGGGGGAGTAGTCGTGAGTCGGTGTGAAAGAGGTGGGTATGAGTCTGTGGGTATAGGTGAGTGATTTTTGGTGTCAATAAGTGGGTGAAGTATTAGTGGATGTGAGTGAATGGGTGTGGGTTTGAGGACATGGGTGAGTGGGTGAGTGGGCGTGGGTGTGTGGACGTTGCTGATTTTGTGAGCTAAGAAGGACCTTCATTTATTGTGTCTTTAAATGCAAACTAATTTTAAAATAAATCCAATAACTTGTTTCAAATTATAAATACCATGAGTAGAATCTACCAAGGTGCCTGAATTCCCTGATTTACTTAGAAACTAACAAGCTGGTAGAGTTATTAGCTATTTAACCATCTCTCGCCGTTAAGGAGTTACTTTCACCTAAAACTTTACTTTGTGAAACTTTCTCAATCTCTAATTTAAAAAAATAAAAAAAGTAATTGCTAGTTAGAAAAATCGTTTTTTCCTCAAATTTCTTTTACAGAACTCGTTAGCCTTGCTACATGCTATAGCTTGGAACCGTCGTTTTTACGCGCATAATGACTTTAGTATATCGGGCAACGTTTCACAGCCAGGAAAGCAAAATAGGTAAAGACAAGTTAATCAGTTCTATTGAACATTTAAGCGTCACTCTATTATACTAAGCAGTAAGAAAACATCTGCTGCACGTAACTGGTCTTATTGTATTAAAAATAGCAGAACAAAACAATCAAGTGGTTTCATTTCGGTTGTTTGCTTGTGACGCTCTTACAAGTGTTTAAGAGGATACACTTAGAACAAAGTGGTTCGTTGTGTACAATGCCTCTATAACCTAGACATCTGCAGGTATCTGCAAATACATCTGAGCCCACAACAACCCTCGACCTGTTCATAGTAAAGCTTAATTATATATAACTGCATATGGGCTAAATAAACATTCCTTAATACATATTGAAACATAATAACTTGAAACAACTGTGGCGTAAATGTTTATATTAAATAAAAACAACCTCTTACCACAAAATCAACAATTTTTATTTTAACCTAATGTACGTTTCGATTACAAAGTAATCATCTTCAGAGGTATTTTACAAATGACTCTTGGACGACTTGAAACGACTTGCTTGTTATCTCAATCCCTTTAGGCTTCTTCCACATCAACCTTCCTTCTCATCAAATATATATATTATCGGTTTTAAAACGTTCTTCGTTGTCTTCCGACAATCATTATCTTATTTCCTTTGTCCTATCCACTCATCTTAATTTAGGCCTCTCTCTTACACCTTGTAGTTACTTTCTTTCATCCAGCTCCTTCTTTGACGAACTCGTTTTCGTTTTCCCTGGAGTTTCCACTTCAACGTCATTTCCATATCTGCTTTGGTAGGTGTTCTTGACTCATTCATTCTACAGGACCGCACTCTTTAGTTTTTATCATCATCTGTTATTGTGTGTGGGAAACCCATTATTTATCTTATTCTCTCGTTTGTTACCCTTTAAATCCTTCATTTTTTTGTAGATCTGCGCCAAACGTACACCTCCGTCTCATTTAGTAATTTTTTCGATCTATTTTTGATTTACCATACTTCACTTCCGTACGTTACAATACTTTTAATAATGGTATTACAAATTCTCTTTTGGTTTTCTTTTGTGATATTCTTATTCTACCGGATGCTCTTTAGGACGCGATTGGCTACTCTGTCTGTATATTTCTATCTCCTATTGCTTCATGTAAATAATTCATCTATTGTTATTTTTTTAATCCAAATAAGAATTAATTGCTGTTGTTGACCACCTACACATATACACTTTGTTTTACTGAAGTTGCTCTCTAATCCCCACTATATATATTATTCGTTAGTATAGTACTGTAAATACTTATGTGAATAAGTAGATGGCATAGAACTCTGGAGTAGAAGTGCGTCAGGCATCGCGAGGACAGCCCCGCATAACGGAGATGCAATATGGAGGCGTCAAAACGTTTCATGATTTGTACGAAGAATATGGAAGTAAAGGAAAGGTTTTAAGGTTAGGTCAAGAAAAGAGTCTTGTAATGAGACCAGGGGAAGCAATAGTCATCCGACCAGTTATAAATATCTGTCTAAGGAGCTCGATATCAGGTAAACGCCCCTAAACACCTGAACCATAATAGCACCTAATCATCGAGAACACTTGTATTTACGCGCCCAATAACATGCTTACACTGCACCAAGTGCGAGTCTCACCCAACAATGTGGTCTGCAAATAGAGCGAGATATTTAAACTTAAATCGACCCAAAGACATTAAACTTCAATCAACCTAAAGAGATTAAACTTCAACCAACTTGAAGAGATTTAACTTCAATCGACTTAAAGAGATTATAATTCAATAAACTTAAAGAGATTAAACTTCAATCACCTTAAAGAGATTAGACTTTAATTAACTTAAAGAGATTAATCATCAATGAACTTGAAGAGATTTAAACTTCAATCAACTTAAAGAGACTAAACATCAATCAAATTGAAGAGATTAGACTTCAATCAACTTAAATATAATGGACTTCAATCTACTTGAAGAGGTTAAACTTCAATGAACTTAAACAGATTTGCCTTCAATTCACTTAAAAAGATTGAGCCTCAATCAATTTAAAGATATTGGACTTCAATCAACTTTTCTATCAAATTCTATCAAAAACATTTAGGCAACGAAACATTGCAAAGTCTTGCACGATCTGTATGCATCGTTTGTAAACACAGCAAAAGCATGTTACAAAACCTTTCTTTAATAACAAGAGAGTAATCCAAGACTCACATGTTATATTTCCATTTAACGTTGATAGAAGGCGGCTTGGATTAATGGAGAATATTGTAGATAATCTATGTCCTGATTTAGTCTAAGATTGTCTGTCTACAAAGTAAACGTAAATTTTAAATCCTTAAAATGAAAAATATGTTAACGGAATCGTTTTCTACAAGATTATCCCGTAGTAACAAAGCGGTTCTACCAAGGAATATGTTACGGGAAAAGCTTATAAATGTTACAAAATATGTGTAACATCATGGCAGTCTAAATGTACTACAGGTTGGTTACATAACCGTGTATAAAGCTTTCAGTACACACGATGACAAAACTGCGAGCCCTTAAAACGTTTCCCTGAAGAGGATATTCAGCCTTCTCCACACTATTTACAGGAAAGGTTGTGCCGGCGCCAAGGGGAAGCCTTGGGTACCAGGATCGCCGCACTCAGCCCTAAGAGCTTCCTTGTGTACGCCACAATGCCGCGCTGTGTGCCTATAAAATACGTGGTAAATATCACATGCTGAATCGAGATAATACTGGCACTGTATTGATAAAGTGAGGCAGGCAAACATCAAAGCCTTTAGTTCAACAAACAAAAACATGTGTTGCAGTGATTAAATACATATTTGTTTCGGCATTAGTAAAACTAACTTGTTGTTTCATTATTTGTATTTAATGTTTCTGTTTAACATCTACACAAAATAAAACTATTTTAAAAATTCTCCTTGATGACATATTTTTCTGTTTTTTATTTTATATCTAATTTGTGAACATGACTTTATCATCACAACTGAAGGAAAGAGTTGGTTGTACCCGTATGGATTGACGTGTCTAGTTAACAAACGAGACATTTTCAGACATTATGTGCCATATAGTTTTTAACTAAAATCACCGGTAAATTGAAAAACTTGCCTATAGTAGCACTCACTTTATATTGTTGAGGACGGCCATTTCGGGAGATGTGTCTCATTGTCAACTCTGACCGTAACTGATCTCAAGGCTTTTGTAGGTTAGGGCGGTTTGTATTTTGCTGAGTATTAGGAGTCATGATGTCGAGAAGTGTTTGTGAGTTATATTGTAATTAGTTGTTGAGTATGTGTGTTGGGTGTAGTTTGAAATGTTTGTATATTTTATATTGTTCGGTTGTGTATCGTTTATTATTTTTGTTTTCTTTGTGTATCTAGCAGGAACGCATAAAATATATAAAGAACAAAAACCCAAATCGAATCTAAATTATCTCAGTAAATTATACATTATCACCTCTAAATACATTTCCTTTAAATTTAAAAAAAACTGACATCCTCAATTCTAACCACGTATTACGGTCTCTGAAAACAACTATATTTAAACAACACTGCCTAACATTTAAATGAAATCAATCATCATTAAATAATTAAATTTAAACGATTTATATACAATAGTTTATTAATTTAACAACGTAAAGATATTAAAGTAATATGGTCTATGCATTAAAATAGCTGTTATGCTACTAATCTAAAAACGTATAAACCCTGGTTGTATGCAATCATAATATTCACTCAAGTCAAGTATCAGCTGTATGTCATAGTGGATTATCACCATCTACTGATTATTATTTGCATCTATATTTTTACTGTTGACACTAAATAAAGTGATTGAATGCCAGCTTAGAAACGAAGTAGTATAAAATAAAAGCTAATAAACAATAGTTTGCAATAACTGATACCGGGTATGATATAGTTTTAAAACTAATAGATCCATCTCAGGTAAATAAAACAATCTTCATGACAAATTTCATTTCAATCGGTCCAGTAGTTATCACGAGTGATGGAATAGTGACACACAAAGCTCTCACAAATATATTATTAGTAAGATGGTAAATATTAGAGACGTACATACAACACAGGGACTTCAAAAAATAATATTAAGTCATGTAAGATGTTTATTTTACATGTTTACAGTTTTTTTCACAATTCACTCTATTTTTCACGTAAAGCATTTTTTGTTATACTTAAAATTTTTCCGTACTTAGTAATACGACAGATCTCTGCTTGACGCAAAACTGTATTATATTATTAGGTAAACACGCTCTGAGCTGTGGATAACAAGTTTGGGTTGTAGACACTCAACAGCCGGTTAAGCCTTGCCACAAAGGAAATGAATTCCTAGGGCAATAACTTCGTCAAAGAGTGCAAAGTTTACCTCCAGCCTACAGTTCTCTTAATAGATAATATTAGCGAAAGTTATGTAAGGACAATAAATTAAATTAGAGGATGGAACCTTATGTTCGGCTACTCGTCAATAAAGCAAATCTCTTGGTACTAGTGATAGAAAATTTCGTTGTTAATTTTTATATCCAAAAACCTTTTTAAAAATAATTCGCACCTACAGAGCTATTACTGGTATGATAATAATTATTATTACTATATTTATTATTACAAAATCTATGCAGGGCGCGGTAGTATATTTATAATAAACAGCCACAGCCTTTGCTACAAATATTTAAATATTTGTTATTGTCGTTTGTTTAGTAATGTTATTATTAATAGTAATATTATTACAAAATCTATACAGAGCGTAGTAGCATAATTATAATAAACAGCCACAGCCTTTGCTACAAATATTTAAATATTTGTTATTTTCGTTTGTTTAGTAATGTTATTATTAATAGTTATATTATTACAAAATCTATACAGAGCGCAGTAGCATAATTATAATAAACAACCTCAAACTTTGCTACAAATATTTAAATATTTGTTATTGTCGTTTGTTTAGTAATGTTATTATTAATAGTTATATTATTACAAAATCTATACAGGGCGCAGTAGCATAATTATAATAAACAACCTCAAACTTTGCTACAAATATTTAAATATTTGTTATTGTCGTTTGTTTAGTAATGTTATTATTAATAGTTATATTATTACAAAATCTATACAGGGCGCAGTAGCATAATTATAATAAACAGCCACAGCCTTTGCTACAAATATTTAAATATTTGTTATTGTCGTTTGTTTAGTAATGTTATTATTAATAGTTATATTATTACAAAATCTATACAGGGCGCAGTAGCATAATTATATTAAACAGCCACGGCCTTTGCTACACATATTTAAATATTTGTTATTGTCGTTTGTTTAGTAATGTTATTATTAATAGTTATATTATTACAAAATCTATACAGGGCGCAGTAGCATAATTATAATAAACAGCCACGGCCTTTGCTACAAATATTTAAATATTTGTTATTGTCGTTTGTTTAGTAATGTTATTATTAATAGTTATATTATTACAAAATCTATACAGGGCGCAGTAGCATAATTATAATAAACAGCCACAGCTTTTGCTACAAATATTTAAATATTTGTTATTGTCGTTTGTTTAGTAATGTTATTATTAATAGTTATATTATTACAAAATCTATACAGGGCGCAGTAGCATAATTATAATAAACAGCCACAGCCTTTGCTACAAATATTTAAATATTTGTTATTGTCGTTTGTTTAGTAATGTTATTATTAATAGTTATATTATTACAAAATCTATACAGGGCGCAGTAGCATAATTATAATAAACAGCCACAGCCTTTGCTACAAATATTTAAATATTTGTTATTGTCGTTTGTTTAGTAATGTTATTATTAATAGTTATATTATTACAAAATCTATACAGGGCGCAGTAGCATAATTATAATAAACAGCCACAGCCTTTGCTACAAATATTTAAATATTTGTTATTGTCGTTTGTTTAGTAATGTTATTATTAATAGTTATATTATTACAAAATCTATACAGGGCGCAGTAGCATAATTATAATAAACAGCCACAGCCTTTGCTACAAATATTTAAATATTTGTTATTGTCGTTTGTTTAGTAATGTTATTATTAATAGTTATATTATTACAAAATCTATACAGGGCGCAGTAGCATAATTATAATAAACAACCTCAAACTTTGCTACAAATATTTAAATATTTGTTATTGTCGTTTGTTTAGTAATGTTATTATTAATAGTTATATTATTACAAAATCTATACAGGGCGCAGTAGCATAATTATAATAAACAGCCACAGCCTTTGCTACAAATATTTAAATATTTGTTATTGTCGTTTGTTTAGTAATGTTATTATTAATAGTTATATTATTACAAAATCTATACAGGGCGCAGTAGCATAATTATAATAAACAGCCACAGCCTTTGCTACAAATATTTAAATATTTGTTATTGTCGTTTGTTTAGTAATGTTATTATTAATAGTTATATTATTACAAAATCTATACAGGGCGCAGTAGCATAATTATATTAAACAGCCACGGCCTTTGCTACACATATTTAAATATTTGTTATTGTCGTTTGTTTAGTAATGTTATTATTAATAGTTATATTATTACAAAATCTATACAGGGCGCAGTAGCATAATTATAATAAACAGCCACGGCCTTTGCTACAAATATTTAAATATTTGTTATTGTCGTTTGTTTAGTAATGTTATTATTAATAGTTATATTATTACAAAATCTATACAGGGCGCAGTAGCATAATTATAATAAACAGCCACAGCCTTTGCTACAAATATTTAAATATTTGTTATTGTCGTTTGTTTAGTAATGTTATTATTAATAGTTATATTATTACAAAATCTATACAGGGCGCAGTAGCATAATTATAATAAACAGCCACAGCCTTTGCTACAAATATTTAAATATTTGTTATTGTCGTTTGTTTAGTAATGTTATTATTAATAGTTATATTATTACAAAATCTATACAGGGCGCAGTAGCATAATTATAATAAACAACCTCAAACTTTGCTACAAATATTTAAATATTTGTTATTGTCGTTTGTTTAGTAATGTTATTATTAATAGTTATATTATTACAAAATCTATACAGGGCGCAGTAGCATAATTATAATAAACAGCCACAGCCTTTGCTACAAATATTTAAATATTTGTTATTGTCGTTTGTTTAGTAATGTTATTATTAATAGTTATATTATTACAAAATCTATACAGGGCGCAGTAGCATAATTATAATAAACAGCCACAGCCTTTGCTACAAATATTTAAATATTTGTTATTGTCGTTTGTTTAGTAATGTTATTATTAATAGTTATATTATTACAAAATCTATACAGGGCGCAGTAGCATAATTATAATAAACAGCCTCAGCCTTTGCTACAAATATTTAAATATTTGTTATTGTCGTTTGTTTAGTAATGTTATTATTAATAGTTATATTATTACAAAATCTATACAGGGCGCAGTAGCATAATTATATTAAACAGCCACGGCCTTTGCTACACATATTTAAATATTTGTTATTGTCGTTTGTTTAGTAATGTTATTATTAATAGTTATATTATTACAAAATCTATACAGGGCGCAGTAGCATAATTATAATAAACAGCCACGGCCTTTGCTACAAATATTTAAATATTTGTTATTGTCGTTTGTTTAGTAATGTTATTATTAATAGTTATATTATTACAAAATCTATACAGGGCGCAGTAGCATAATTATAATAAACAGCCACAGCCTTTGCTACAAATATTTAAATATTTGTTATTGTCGTTTGTTTAGTAATGTTATTATTAATAGTTATATTATTACAAAATCTATACAGGGCGCAGTAGCATAATTATAATAAACAGCCTCAAACTTTGCTACAAATATTTAAATATTTGTTATTGTCGTTTGTTTAGTAATGTTATTATTAATAGTTATATTATTACAAAATCTATACAGGGCGCAGTAGCATAATTATATTAAACAGCCACGGCCTTTGCTACACATATTTAAATATTTGTTATTGTCGTTTGTTTAGTAATGTTATTATTAATAGTTATATTATTACAAAATCTATACAGGGCGCAGTAGCATAATTATAATAAACAGCCACGGCCTTTGCTACAAATATTTAAATATTTGTTATTGTCGTTTGTTTAGTAATGTTATTATTAATAGTTATATTATTACAAAATCTATACAGGGCGCAGTAGCATAATTATAATAAACAGCCACAGCTTTTGCTACAAATATTTAAATATTTGTTATTGTCGTTTGTTTAGTAATGTTATTATTAATAGTTATATTATTACAAAATCTATACAGGGCGCAGTAGCATAATTATAATAAACAGCCACAGCCTTTGCTACAAATATTTAAATATTTGTTATTGTCGTTTGTTTAGTAATGTTATTATTAATAGTTATATTATTACAAAATCTATACAGGGCGCAGTAGCATAATTATAATAAACAGCCACAGCCTTTGCTACAAATATTTAAATATTTGTTATTGTCGTTTGTTTAGTAATGTTATTATTAATAGTTATATTATTACAAAATCTATACAGGGCGCAGTAGCATAATTATAATAAACAGCCACAGCCTTTGCTACAAATATTTAAATATTTGTTATTGTCGTTTGTTTAGTAATGTTATTATTAATAGTTATATTATTACAAAATCTATACAGGGCGCAGTAGCATAATTATAATAAACAGCCACAGCCTTTGCTACAAATATTTAAATATTTGTTATTGTCGTTTGTTTAGTAATGTTATTATTAATAGTTATATTATTACAAAATCTATACAGGGCGCAGTAGCATAATTATAATAAACAGCCACAGCCTTTGCTACAAATATTTAAATATTTGTTATTGTCGTTTGTTTAGTAATGTTATTATTAATAGTTATATTATTACAAAATCTATACAGGGCGCAGTAGCATAATTATAATAAACAACCTCAAACTTTGCTACAAATATTTAAATATTTGTTATTGTCGTTTGTTTAGTAATGTTATTATTAATAGTTATATTATTACAAAATCTATACAGGGCGCAGTAGCATAATTATAATAAACAACCTCAAACTTTGCTACAAATATTTAAATATTTGTTATTGTCGTTTGTTTAGTAATGTTATTAATAATAGTTATATTATTACAAAATCTATACAGGGCGCAGTAGCATAATTATAATAAACAGCCACAGCCTTTGCTACAAATATTTAATTATTTGTTATTGTCGTTTGTTTAGTAATGTTATTATTAATAGTTATATTATTACAAAATCTATACAGGGCGCAGTAGTATAATTATAATAAACAATCTCAAACTTTGCTACAAATATTTAAATATTTGTTATTGTCGTTTGTTTAGTAATGTTATTATTAATAGTTATATTATTACAAAATCTATACAGGGCGCAGTAGTATAATTATAATAAACAATCTCAAACTTTGCTACAAATATTTAAATATTTGTTATTGTCGTTTGTTTAGTAATGTTATTATTAATAGTTATATTATTACAAAATCTATACAGGGCGCAGTAGTATAATTATAATAAACAATCTCAAACTTTGCTACAAATATTTAAATATTTGTTATTGTCGTTTGTTTAGTAATGTTATTATTAATAGTTATATTATTACAAAATCTATACAGGGCGCAGTAGCATAATTATAATAAACAGCCACAGCCTTTGCTACAAATATTTAAATATTTGTTATTGTCGTTTGTTTAGTAATGTTATTATTAATAGTTATATTATTACAAAATCTATACAGGGCGCAGTAGCATAATTATAATAAACAACCTCAAACTTTGCTACAAATATTTAAATATTTGTTATTGTCGTTTGTTTAGTAATGTTATTATTAATAGTTATATTATTACAAAATCTATACAGGGCGCAGTAGCATAATTATAATAAACAACCTCAAACTTTGCTACAAATATTTAAATATTTGTTATTGTCGTTTGTTTAGTAATGTTATTAATAATAGTTATATTATTACAAAATCTATACAGGGCGCAGTAGCATAATTATAATAAACAGCCACAGCCTTTGCTACAAATATTTAATTATTTGTTATTGTCGTTTGTTTAGTAATGTTATTATTAATAGTTATATTATTACAAAATCTATACAGGGCGCAGTAGCATAATTATAATAAACAGCCTCAAACTTTGCTACAAATATTTAAATATTTGTTATTGTCGTTTGTTTAGTAATGTTATTAATAATAGTTATATTATTACAAAATCTATACAGGGCGCAGTAGCATAATTATAATAAACAGCCACAGCCTTTGCTACAAATATTTAAATATTTGTTATTGTCGTTTGTTTAGTAATGTTATTATTAATAGTTATATTATTACAAAATCTATACAGGGCGCAGTAGCATAATTATAATAAACAACCTCAAACTTTGCTACAAATATTTAAATATTTGTTATTGTCATTTGTTTAGTAATGTTATTATTGTTGACAATATTATTTGTTTCCATTATTTATATGTTACGTTGTCCCTTGGTCCTACATCTATGAGCCACATACACACTCTTATAGAAGTATTGAACAGGAATGAGAATGTAGACGAAATAGTACGACCTTCAATGAAAAAATAAGTCTTTCAAAGCAGTAGTGGTCACACTCGTGCATTAGGAACGCTCAGACACGCGCCTAAAATCGATTCACCTTTACACTAAAGGACATAAAGCAGTATCCATTACGAAGACAAAACAAATAGATCTCTCCCATAAAGCTACTGTTTGCGGATATTGATGGTTCATTTCTACATATTCTGTTCCCATATGTACCGTGGCTGTTTGCCAATGTCATTAAGTTTTGCATTTGGTTACGAATGTTTGCCGAGGAAATGCAAAAGATAATCCACCAAATGGTTCGCTGTTTGGTTTCCTTGTGTACATTCTAACACTCTAAAATGTCTAGATTTGCCGCTAATGATGTAGAACCATATGGACAATAACAGTTTGTGTTGCTTATACAATCTCACAACCATATTGCAAACCTAATCCAACAGCCGAAATGCATCCCATACAATCTTTATACCATTTTTCTTCAAAGTACGAAGAATCTATATCGACATTACCCCTAAGTCAATTATGATTTCCAACCACAAAAACCTCAAGCCAGTCAAAGCTTTATCAAGAAAGAAACTACAACAACATAAATCTCAAGTTAAATATGGCTTTATCAAGAGATAAACTACAACCACATACCACCTCAAGCCAATCTTGGCTTTATCAAGAAAGAAACTACAACAACATAAATCTCAAACCAATTATGGTTATATCAAGAGAGAAACTACAACCACATAAGCTTCAAGCCAATCATGGTTATTTAATTTTTGATAAATAATTCAATATAATGATAGTAATAAGGTATGTATTTTTATTTAAATTTTAGATAGAAAAGCTTTTAGGCCCGTTTTAAACTTTTAAGAACTGATTTCAATTGAGTTTGTTAGAAAACGTTGTATTCAGTATACGTCTAATATTTGATATTTATTCGCCATATTATTTTATTATAACTATGTAAATATCACTCTTTATTAGATACATTCTTTAGGACATTATTTCTACAACGCAGGCAGGACAGGTTTTAATCACGAAATACTCGGTATACAGCTAACGCTGGGCATAGTTTGCAAAGTGAAGGTTTAATGCAAGGAGATTAAACCGGGAGCGAACCTGTCTATACAAGCAAATAGTCTAAGCACCATGGAACATTCATATTCAAGACTAAATGAACATTTCCATACAATATAAAATATTTTTATTTATTTACTTCACATAAAATCTGATTACCAATAATAAAATACGCGCCATAAACGATAACTGCACACACACACACCCACACACACACACACACACACACACACACACAAATATGTATGGTCTGTAGCTATATATATATATATATATATATATATATATATATATATATATATATATATATATATATAAAGAACAAAAGTCAAAATACAAATACAAGAATTATATTTGAATTTACAATTCAAAGCTTTTCGTTGGCTAACAGTACTGTATTGTATTCGAATTGTAAATTCAAATATAATTTTTGTATTTGTATTTTGACTTTTGTTCTTTATTAATACACAAGAAATATATACATATATATATATATATATATATATATATATATATATACATATATATATATATATAAATATATATAGTTACAGACCCGCCAGTGATTGTGACACATCGATTTACAGTTTTACAACACCTCGCCACAGCCTCACACCTCTCTCGTAGTAACGCCTGGAAACGTCTAGAAGCAACGGATGGAAATCACTAGACATTACCACTTGCAGAATGGTTTCAGAAGTATCAAAGTGAGTAAACGCTTTAGTGACAGAGTGAAAGTTTAGTTACCTAAATATACTTAATTAATACATTATTTGGACGTTTTCATAAATGTTAAATGTGCAATTAAAAGCAGCCAAAA
Source organism: Prosapia bicincta (assembly GCA_036971475.1). Lineage (NCBI taxonomy): Eukaryota > Metazoa > Arthropoda > Insecta > Hemiptera > Cercopidae > Prosapia > Prosapia bicincta. Next base: position 135,970,040 of record JBAIZL010000001.1, on the reverse strand, counting down.
AAGTTGTAGCAGTATACATTATAAATAGTTACTCCAAAGTAGTCTTATGATTTATTGAATCCCTTGTCAGGACATGATAACATACACTGGAGACATAAAATGACGACACACGGAGTTGCGTAGGCAATTTAACTACAGCGTTAAACGATTGAGTGTAAACTAGTTACCTGTGATGAAAGCCAGATTAAAAACAAATTTCAATATTTCATTTAAATAGCCCGCGTTATGATGAGGCATCAAGTTAGAGATGTATTAAACTAAATTCATTTTGCAATGAAATATAAAAAAAGCAACCATAAGACAGAGAGTTCAATACATGATCTGATAAAGTATCAAAATTGGCTACAATTATGGGGCCTGGGCACAACGTATTATGACATCGGATTTTGTATTCTAAATGATGAATGCACTATTCCTTGCATGGAATAAAGAATGTCTGGAAACTGTAAATGAAACAGAGGGAAATCAAGAATTCCGTTCGTCCATGCAGGTGTTCAATTCATTCGAATCCGAGAGAAGAAGTGGGGGTTACAATATATTACATTTTAATAAGTAGTAACATTTCTAACTGATAGAAAAATTAATTTGGTTTACGCAAGAGATAGACGCCAACTGGATCCATTCTGAAGAAAACAGATTTTTTTAACAACAATTCCCCCTACAAGATAATTGAGAGAGCGGTAAGTAGGAAAAATAAAGAAAGCAAAATATTTCCTAAAATAAAATTTAATGGCTTTATATTCAACCTCAAAGGTTTATAAATTGTCATATGACGGGTCATTAGCATCAAACATTTAGCAACAAAAGGAAATATTGCTAGTTGTGGGAAATGAATTGGTGTTTTTTTAATTATAGAAGGTTACATGACATCAGGTTATAGAGCCGAACCTACAAGTTTTATCCTTCCCTTCTACTGCAGCCTTTTAATTTCTTATGTACGTAATAAACTTTGTTTGCTCTGTTAAAGCACTTGTCTGTACAAAGGTAAAAGGAAGGAAGAGTATAGACAATGTCAGTATATACGAGTCAGTAGATAAGTGTCTTAAGTAGTCTTACTCAACCTTTATCTGTTTTGTCTACTTTAAAGAGCCCGTTTGGAAGAGGTGATCCCGAGAAGTGTCCCAGCAAAAAGTATTATGTTCTGTTTACTTCTAATAAGAAAATAAATTTATATTTCTTCCAACTTAAAGAACAGTTGCTTGTTCTAAGTAGTTGCTTATTGGAAATCGTAACATGAAGAGAAGAGCCAGGCTTTCAGTGTTTCATGAATATTATTAAATTGGAAGGGAGGAGAGGATCGACTAATGCCAAGGCCTTCTGAATATTTCAAGACCGTGAGATTTATCGACGATGTTGTGCAATCACTGGAGATGACATGGCGCCATTATGTTACACGTACGGAATATAATTCTAACTTCAAGGACGCAACAAGGACTTAGGCTATATGTCCTGAAATCTCAGACTGTAGCTCTTCAACACAGGGCTTCGTACTGTCCCTCCCCCTGCAGTGAAAGCTTCTTCCTGGTCTATTGCATATTTATTGTCGTGTTTGCCTAGAAACGTTTCTCTCGTTTAGGGGACCCGACAGTAACTTAAGGCGAGCATTTATCACGCTATATAGTTTGGAAACTCAGCAATAGGGTTGGTAATTAAGGTGAACTTTTTATACAAAATACCAGTTTAGGGCAGCAATTACCTGGACACCTTGGCAGTTCTATGATGACCAGATGTTTGAATAAATATAAGTGTCAAATGCTTTCCACATTTTTACATTCAAAAGGCAAACCAAGGAAACAATTGATGAATTAGGTATTTATCACCATATACACAAAGTGCTATACATTATACCTGCTGGATGTTTATATTTAAATTACAAAAAGGAGTCCAATTAGGCCTTTACTCACACCATAAGAAACGATTCCAACAAATACATAATTATTCACACTACGTTAATATACATATGTGGCAAGGGAAATTAATTAAGGCCATTTTAGTTCATTTTTAGTCAACTTATAGTTTACATTTTGCAGCTTATAGTTTCTTCTCTCTGCAAACTTTTTCTATGCAATTTATATTGAAAACCAATTTAAATTATTAAAAGTTATTAAAATTCTATAAACTTATTGTTACATAAAAATATGAATTAACTGAAAACAGCAAGATTTTAAATAGTTATAAAACTAGGTGAAACCGTTTTCAATTCATTGGAGGTGGCAAAAGGATTTTAAACGCTCTTTAAATGACGATTGTGCCACTGCTTTCTCTACCATAAACTAACTTCTATATTTCATTTAACGCTATGTTCAAACATGACGTGTGGTGATGACATCTAGCCATGTTTGTTGAATTTCATCCACAGTGAGTTTAAAATTTTGCATCAAGTAATTTGCATCCGTGACAACCAAGAACCTACAACGGAAACCTCCACACGAAATTCATGGCGCTGTCTTTACTTACGAGTATCTTCTCCCCTAACTCATCTATATTCCTACCTATATATATATATATATATATATATATATATATATATATATATATATATATATTACCATTAAAATATATATCGCAATATGTATTCTTGTGTATTAATAAAGAACATAAGTTAAAATACAAATACAAGAATTATAATTGAATTTACAATTCAAAGTTTTTCGTTGGCTAACAGTACCAACATCATCCCGAATATTAAACAATTAAAATTAACACATGTGCAAATTAGATCAAATAAATAGCTATGCCAAATCAATTACAATGTTGTTAAAACAATTTTTATTTTTTTTTATTTTGCTGCCCTAACATTACAAACACTGAATATATTATCAAATTTCGATTTTACTTGTATTTGTTCATTTATCAACTCATTATTAGTATTATATTTATGTATTTCTAAAGCTTCATAAATATTCATTCTCAGGCCTTTGTTAATTTCTTTTACAAGTATCATATTATCTATGTTAGGAAATATGTGATTATTTTTAATACAATGACTAGCAAAATTTGTTTTATAAATTTCTGGCTTTTTATATGCATTAAAATGCTCTTTATATCTATCTTTAAGTTTCTTCTTAGTTTGTCCTATATAAACTTTATTACAATAATCACATTCTAATTTATATACACCATTTTCTTCATGCATATTAATAATATTATTATTATTCATTATATTTATTAATTTATTATTAGTATTATATGCGAATTTTATGTTGCTACCTTTAAACAATTTTGTGATATTTTTTACTTCATTATCAAAAAATGTAAATGAAGTCCATATGACATTTTCATTATTATTTTTGTAAATTAGATTTTTATTTTGTCTCTTTAAAATATTATAATTAGGTTTATCAACAGTTTTCTTTTTATAGCCATTCTCAATTGCAATTTGATAGATAATGTTTTTCTCTCTTATTTTGTTTTTATTATTCATAGGTATTTTATGTAATCTATACAATAAATTGTATAATGCAGCCATTTTTTGATTATACGGATGGTTAGAATTATTAGGTATAATTTGGTTAGTTTATGTCGGTTTACGATATATGTAAAATTCAAATTCATTAATATGTCTTATAATTGTTATATCTAGAAAGTTGATCTTATTATTTATCTCCATTTCATAAGTAAAATTAATATTTTTATTTATCACATTTATTTTATTTAAAATAGTTATTAAGTTTATACCATTATTATTAGATACATACAAACCATCATCTACATATCTAAACCAATAACCGTTTTTATCAAATGTCTGTATAGTTTTATTTATTTTATCATCTATATATTGCAAAAATATTTCAGATATTATATTCGATAACGGAGAACCCATGGCAAGACCATCTTCCTGTTTGTAAATTTTATTATTATATGAAAAATAATTTTGATTTAATATTATTTTTAATGTATTTATAATTTCTGATATTAATTTTCTATCTTTTTCATTTTGCTCTAATCTAGATTTTATAATATTGAGAATCTCTTTTATAGGAATATTTGTGTACATATTTTTTATATCTAATGTTATTAATTTTGTTTTATTATCAATATTAATTATTTTTAATTTTTCAATAAGGTTATTAGAATTACTTATGGTATGATTATTATTTAGTTTCATTTTATCTTTAAGAATAGATGTTATGATTTTAGATATTTTATTAGAAGGGGCATTTATAAAATTTACTAATGGTCTAATTGGTTTTTCAATTTTTGTGTAATTTAATAAGTCCGTTCATTATTAGAATTTTTGGATTATCGTTCATATAATTACTAATATTATTTTTATTAAATAATTTATAAGAAGATTTTATTAATTTTTTATTTCATTTTGGTATTTCTTTGTAGGATCCTTATATATTTCATTAAATTGATTTTCATTTATATATTTTCTGTTTTATTTATGTGTTCGTCCTTATCAATAATTACAATTGCATTACTTTCATCAGTCTGTACTGTAATTAGATTGTTATTTTGTAGTTTATCTTTTAAATCTTTTCAGTGTTTAAATCTATTAAATATTTTAAAAATATATTCAGTGTTTGTAGTGTTAGGGCAGCAAAATAAAAATTTTAGGAACTTTGTAATTGATTTGGCATAGCTATTTATTTGATCTAATTTGCACATATGTTAGTTTTAATTGTTTAATATTCCTGAAGATGTTGGTACTGTTAGATAAGGAAGAGCTTTGAATTGTAAATTCAATTATAATTGTTGTATTTGTATTTTGACTTATGTTCTTTATATATATATATATATATATATATATATATAAATATATATATATATGTGTATGCGTGTGTGTGTGTGTGTGTCTGTTTGTGTTTCTGTTTGTATTGCTTATCAATAAATACTATGGTATTAGTAATATCATACAAAAGTGGCGACATGTTTAATTTTAACACGAAGTGATATTTACGTGACTAACGAGGACGAAATCTGTTGCTTCAGTGATTATTGTGTAAAGTTAATTTATTGTCGCTGCTACACTCTGAACAGGTTCTAACACTTTACACAATGCATTGAACTTTATAATTGCGTGAGATAAACGCGCAATTAATTTTTAATTTATTATTAAAAATATATATATATATATATATATATATATATATATATATATATATATATATGTATGCGTGTGTTGTAACGGTCTGCCATACCGTGACAAATAGGAAATAGATAATTTCCTGTTTTTAAGTAATAAAGTTGATTTTTAAATTAATCAAGTTTGGAGTTATAAGAATAATAAAGAGTGAAGAATTAAATAAAACCATAAATAGAATAATTAATCTAAATTAAAAAGTATTAGAGAATAAATTTGTAATAACTAGCTAAATTTGACCATCGGGAGTGAGGCGAAAATCTTCTAAGTGCTTAAAAGAGCTAACTAAAAAACAAAACCACGTAGAACTTTCATCGACATTTTAGAAGAACCAGAATAAGCCAGAATAAACATTAGTGAAAACAAAATTTGAAAAACTTAAAAAACAAAAGCGTTACAGCAGTTTTAATAAAATAGACATTTTTCAGTGTTCCAAAAATGATAATCAAACTCTGCAAGCTAAAACGGATTCGTTGCCCGACTTGCCTGTACAAGGAATAAATCCAAAGATAGCAAGTATTGCAGGCGGGGTGAGGTAGGTTAACTTCACCGCTATATATACTAGGTCTCTAAGACCTTAGAGACAGTCTGAAATAAATTTGTAATACGAGGTGCCGCGGAACGCTATGCCGGATCGCGAATAAGACCGCCATCAGGCCAGATGGGACCGAACCTCAACGCTTCCGACGGGTTTTTGGCCATGCGCCATTTATTTTCAAAGAAATAAGAATTTTTTGAATTTTTGAAATTTAAAAATTATGTGTCATAAATACGAATTTACCAATTTAATATAGAAGATAAATTTTTATTATGTCTAATTTGGGAAATAATTTTATTTTTATGTAAATGTAATTGATATATATGGAAATTATAAGAGTTTAAAATATGAAAGACAACAAGTTATTTAGTGAATTGTTTTGTCAATATAATTGTGTTTTATTTGAAGAGATAAACTTTCTTTTTTATTTAAATAAATAAAAATTAAATATGTTATAAAAATCAACAGTATTTGCATTTCATCCTGTGTTGAATAATCAATAAAAACCGTTTAGCTTTTTCCAACTAATATGAAAATGATTATTAAATCAGTAAACAAGTTTAATTAAATTCCATTAATTGATAATAGTTAAAACCTAATGTTTTTAAAGAGTTTCTCTCAACTAACTTTATTGAGCTAGCCTAAAGATTAGTTGGTTTTTTATAATAAAAGTCCAGAGATTTATCTACTGGCAAACTGTGTTTAAAAGGACACAGGAGCCTTTTAAAATAGGTAAATTAAACACGATCATATTTTGCACGTCCCCTTGCTGTCTCTGCAGATCATCATCAGGTGGTAAGACTCTGTGAATATTTTGTGTATTATTTTAAATGTGTTTCTTTCCAGCTGACTATTGAAATGACATGTGTGACTATATCTAGACCCTACATAATTGATAAACCAATTTTGGGGACTTTATACTTATTTTAAAATAGTAGTCAGCGGGAATAGGCTTGTTTTGGGCATGGCCCTATGAGCGGGAAATATACACGTAACTCAGGGATTTTAGCACGGTTTAACAAGCGGGGTGGTTGGCGGTTTGTTAATAAATAAGTTTTTTAAACAACAAAATTTTGGTATTCTGCGTGCTGTGAAGTGAATCAAGGATAGGGACGTTGCAGTGTGTGTGTGTGTGTGTGTGTGTGTGTGTGTGTGTGTGTGTGTGTGTGTGTGTTTGTGTGTGTGTGTGTGTGTGTGTTACTATGTGTGTATATATATATATATATATATATATGTTGTGTGTGTGTGTGTGTTACTATATGTGTATATATATATATATATATATATATATATATATATATATATATATATATATATATGTTGTGTGTGTGTGTGTGGGGGGGGGGGGGTTTCTGTTTGTATTGTTTATCAATAAATGCTATTACATTATTATTACTATATAAAGGTGGCGGTATGTTTTCTTCGTATTTTAACACCAAGTGATATTTACGTGACTGGCGAGGACGAAATCTGTTGGCACAATGATTAATGTGTAAAGTTAATTTGTTGTCTCTGCTACGCCTTGGACAGGTTCTAACACTTTACACATTGAACATTCAATACATACAAATACATTGATCTTTATCATTGCGTTACATTATCTCCCTTAATTCCTTGCGATATGTGATATCATATAGTTCCATATCCTCTTTACAACACAGCGTTGTGCACGACAGATGCTTCTCAATGGCAGAGAGTGACCTTAGGGATTAGCCGCTGCTCACAAGAGGCTCCTGTAACCTCATCCGACAATACACAGGAGATGCATGTTTCCACCTTAACGCCAAGCTCATTTATCACTTTCAAAGCCTTATCGGCGATAAAATATCTCTTTGTTGCTGTGAGAGCGCGAAGAAATATTCCCTGCGATATTGAATAATAGTGGTTCTACAAACGCAAAGGGTGAAAGCAATACGATAAAGTGCATCTCGATACGTCTGCGGAGAAATATAGTCCCCTATTGTTGCATCCGAGGCCGTGTATTCAGTTTTGGAAAAGAAGAAAACACCTTCAAAGCAATGAGTATTTTTAAGAGATTCAGTCCATTGCGATAAATGTTTCTTTTTCTATATCTATTTCAAAATTGAAATCGTTTAACAAAACTTTAATATATTTAAAGGATAATTAATGTCTCTCCTGTGGTGCCTTTTAAACAGGCAGTTAGGAGATGTGAACGCCTGGGTACAAAGTTAGCAAGAGGTTAATTATGGTGTTGAAAAATAACTCTTGTTCATTAGAGATCATCTAAAACTAATATTGATAAATTAAACATTCTATGCTGTTTAAAATGTTTAAATTAGCTTAGTACTTTTACTGACGCTCACACATTTTCACATAATAAATAACATTTAAAATATGAAATAACATATGAAGGACTGTATCAACATCGAGTCATCCAATACATGTTTTAGAAAGGGTACTTGAACGTGAGGGTATTTCATGTATTATTTATGTCCCAATACACATTTTAATTGCAAAGCAATCATCTTCAGAGGAAGTTACCACAAGACTCATTTCTTATAGTGTACAAGAAGAGTCCTGTAGTGATTTCATCTGAAGATGATTGCTTTAGAATCAAAACGTACATCAGGTCATAAATAAAATGTTTTGGGGGTTTGAAACGGTTGCGGAAAACTCGAACTCCGTCAAGTAAAAGCTTTCGTATAAGGCTCGTGTAAATGAAAAATAAATTTGTCTTCCGTCTCTTATGTGCTGAAACTTTGCGGCTGTAATGTCAACGTAGGGACGCTCTACCTAAGGCAGGGGCCGACAAAAAGGTTTATATCAAGACACCTCTCTTTGAAATCGCTTTATTGGTGTTTGCTGGGATACTTTCGTATTGAGCGGAGGCCACCCATCGACAGACAAATATACTGTAAATACTGTAAAATATGTGTCTTCACCATTTTACGGTAGGTATGAAGTTCGGATAAAAGATGAAAATACATCTTACACAAACAAAAACAACTATTTGACACCTTGGTAACCATAAATAGTGCTTAAATTTTCGGTAAATATTTTAACATAAACATAACCACACGTATTAGATAATTCTTAAAAACCTCTAAATCACTAATATTTTTATTGTAGTTTTATAAATATTCAGGTTACCAAATAACCACTCTCAGGCTTCCTACTGACTACTTCTACACCACCCTTCCTTGAAAACTGCGACCACGCGTTCCGGGTAAAAGCAAGAAGTGCCAAACCACTAATTCCCACCCAGAATACTTGTGATTAGAGGTTTTTATGTATTATTTATTAACAATGAACAACAGTAAATTATTCCAAGTAATTAACGATATCCTAACTTGATTAGCATTGACTACTTCCGCATCAAAAAATTACAGCACAATATTATACCACACTACTATAAAGATAAAGTCAAATATTGCTCAACGTTACAGTTTATCTGGTTAGGATGGATTTGGCTTTTAACAAAAGTAAATACTAATCTACGGTGTATATTCATGCTTTCTTGTTCCGTGCCGCGATGCAAAAACGTAGCCTGTACTCAAATTCTCTTCTCGCCAATTGTTTGTTATTAAGTTAGTTTGTGTTGCTAATGTTTATTTCCTTTTCTTTCCTACTAAATCTAGCCTAACTGCATTCTTTGTACCTGTATCTAGACTGTGCACAAGTGGCCTTTGATTAATGCGAAAGTACCCTTTGCCGGTACAAAAGTTTTGTTTACTTACCAACTTTATTTGAATTTGTTCAAAACATATTACAAGAAAAAACAAACCTCTTAAAAACTGACAAACCATTATATTTTTATGATTTGTAGGTACCTACACCTCGATTTACTTTTTACTATCGTGTGAAAGCTCTTATTAAAACAATCTTGTTAATGAAAGCGATGGTGGTTGAGAGCGATCACTGAAAGAGAGGTTATGTTTGTCGTTTACAAAGGTGTGTAAGGCAGCCACGCCGATACCCTGTAACCATGCACACTCTACTTATGTTTATAAGATGTTACGTTGTAAAAAATAATCTAAAATCATGAGAAAAGCCAAATTGATACCCTGTAATGATGTAAACTCCACATATGCTTATAAGATATTAGATTATAAGAAATATTTCAATTTCATAAGAAAAGACAATATTAAGAAAAACAAAATGGCTAGAACAACCTTAGCAAGGGATAAGCAAAAAAAAAAAACATTGCTTGGTTAGGGTTGCTTACCACCCTCCGCTATATAGCGTGGTTATGAAGGCCCTTATGAAGTATGGAAGACTTCGAGTGTAGGTGCCTTCAGGATGGAGTTTGGGATAAATCACTTGGATCTCCTAAGGACAATCACAGATATTTGTGAGAAATCGGGGATTTACAGCATAAAATAAGAGATGTGCGGTGAATTATATATTGGCCAAGCCTGTAGGAGTATAAGTACACTATGCTCGTTTTAAAACAACAAAACATAAAACTTACTTAGCGGTGTCAAGCATTGCCTAGACAACCAGTATTTCTTAAGTCAAACCATCCTAAATTATTAAAAAATGTTGCGAGGTACAACACTCTTGATGTTTGAGTGGCCTGGTTTTTAAACAAATTTCGAGATATCTCGGACAACAACCTTGGAGCCCTGCTCTAAATTACCTACCAATTTTATTTGAAATTTTTCAAAAACTATTACAGAAAAAAACTTTTTAAAAACTGACAAACAAATTATATTTTTATGATTTGTAGATACCTCCAGCTCGATTTACTTTTTACCATCGTGTCTAAGCTTTTATTAAAATGATTAAAAAATGTTGTTAAAGAAATTGTGTGTGACAGCCATCACTGAAAGACACATTATGTTTGTCGTTTACAAAGGTGTGTAAGGCCACTGCCTTACAATTATAAGTGTTTTTAAATTTGTTTAGTCCAGTTAAAAGTTAGTATATTGAGGATAAGAGAAATAATAATGTAAAATAGATAACTGTAGATTGAATTATCTTGTTTGTTTTATAGTTGTACTATAAGCTTATGGTTAATTTATAATTATGTGCCTTGATGAAATGTATTACTAGTACCCAAGCACTAATAAAGGTGACATCGTCGTCGAAACTAGTCAGTTGGTTTTAAAAATACTGTGAAGTGGAATTAGAGAGAACTGCTTTTATTTTGACCATTGTAAACTACAATAATTTGGTTTCTCATAACAAACAATTAATTGCGAATAAGTTGTTATGTTGCAGTGTTACGGTGAAGTGAGATGGCGTGGATTTGCAACATACGTCGCTTTTATACTTCACTGAAGAAACCCCAAAGCCTACCCGAAGCTGTTGCCCAACCACTTGTACCAAAAAATCTGATCATTGAGTTACGCAAAAATAAACCGCTTAAAAGATTAAAACCGGAAACCATTCGTTTTATCCAATTTTTAAATTGTTTGCGAAACCACCAAATTAAAGACTTACGAGAGATTAGTTCTGGTCGCAGCCGCTAGATGCCAGCAATTTGTAACAAGGAATTCACTTTAAGCCTAGGGTTTATATTTCATGCGTATATTGATATAAAAATTAATTTAAAAATTCCAACCAACGTTGAAAGATAACGAAAAGGTTTAAATTAATTAAATTAATCGTTTTCACACTCTAAGTAAACCTTTAATGAGAATTAATTGATTGAAGATGTTCATTTATTTTCTGTTTCCTTGCATACACAGTTACAGCCAATGCATCTAACAAATATATAGAGATAAAACCTGACAACACAAACTACTAAAAGAAGAGAACACGTTATCAAAATAAAACCTCTCAACAAATGGCAATGGTTTAAATATTTCCGAAAATTTAAAATTAAAAAATACAAAATTATTAATGGGTAGAATGAATAAAACAAACACTAAACACAACACCCTATTGAAAATAAATACCAACATAATTGTTTCTTGTCTATTTATTTTTACATTGCATCATAAGGATATAGTGCAATATAATAATAACTAAACTGCTCTAAGCCTGTTCACAGCATTCATTGTATGCATTGTTCGCAAAGCCAAGTAAACTGTCGGGTGACAACACAATGACTAGTGAGTGTTAGGATGAGCTGAGAGTGCCTGAGTGTGGGTTGGGTGAGTGAGTAAGCATAGGTAGATGTATTTAGTAAGTGTAGTTGCCATTACCTGTTGTGGGTCTGTGAGTGGGTGTGGTTGGGAATAAATTTGACTAGTTGTGAATATGGTTAAATAGATTATTGGGTGAATGTGGAGTGTAAGAGTGTGAAGTGTATGGGTGTGGATGCTGGTTGTGTGGTTGAGCGGGTGTTAGTGTTGATGAGTGGGTGTACGTGATTGAGTCTGGATTAGAGAGGATGATTATTGATGAAGTTTGTTTTTGAATCAGTGTAGATAAGTGGGTGTTGGTGAGGGGTTGTGGACGATTTTGTGTGAGTGAGTAGGTCTAGGTTGGTGAGAGTGGGTGTGGGTCAATAAGTGTGGATGTGAGGTAATAGGTGTGACTGAGTGGGAGAGATGAGAAGGTCCCACAACCACAGGAGTGATTATGGTGTGTGGTGTAGGAAAGTGAGGGTTGGGATATGGATAAATGTGTATGAATAAGTGTGTGTGAGGTCAGTTAGGTGCTTTGAGTAAGTGGGTATAAGTGGGTGTGATTGAGTAGGTGTGAGTAATGGTGAGTATGTGTGGGTAGAAGGCTATGCCACGAGGGTCAGTAGGTGTGGGGAAGTAGTCGTGAGTGAGTCGGTGTGAAAGAGGTGGGTATGAGTCTGTGGGTAGAGGTGAGTGAGGTGGTGTCAATAAGTGGGTAAAGTATTAGCGGATGTGAGTGAGTGGGCATGGGTTTGAGGACATGGGTGTGTGGGTGAGTGGGTGTGGGTGTGGGGTGTGAGCGTTGCTGATTTTATGAGCTAAGAAGGGCCTTTTTATATTGTGTCTTTAAAAGCAAACTAATTTTAAAATAAATCCAATAACTTGTTTCAAATGCCATGAGTAGAATCTACCAAGGTTCCTGAATTCCCTGATTTACTTAGAAACTAATAAGCTGATAGAGTTACCAGCTATTTAACCATCTCTCGCCGTTAAGGAGTTACTTTCACCTAAAACTTTACTTTGTGTAACTTTCTCAATCTCTAATTTGATAAATAAAAAAGTAATTGCTAGTTAGAAAAATCTTTTTTTCCCTCAAATTTCTTTTACAGCCTTATGCTACATGCTATAACTTGGAACCGTAGTTTTTACGCGCATAATGACTTTAGTATATCGGGCAAAGTTTCACAACCAGGAAAGAAAAATAGGTAAAGACAAGTTAATCAGTTCTATTGAACATTTGAGCGTCTCTCTATTATACTAAGCAGTAAGAAAACATCTGCTGCACGTAACTGGTCTTATTGTATTAAAAATAGCAGAACAAAACAAACAAAAAATTGTGGTTTCATTTCGGTTGTTTGCTTGTGACGCCCTTACAAGTGTGTAAGGGGATACACTTAGAACAAAGTGGTTCGTTGTGTACAATGCCTCTATAACATAGACATCTGCAGGTATCTGCAAATACATCTGAGCCCACAACAACCCCATAGTAAAGCTTAAATATATATAACTGCATATGGGCAAAATAAACATTCCTTAATACATATTGAAACATAACATCTTGAAACAACTGCGGCGTAAATGTTTATATTAAATAAAAACAACCTCTTACCACAAAATCAACAATTTTTATTTTAACCTAATGTACGTTTCGATTACAAAGTAATCATCTTCAGAGGTATTTTACAAATGACTCTTGGACGACTTGAAACATGCTTGTTATCTCAATCCCTTCAGGTTTCTTCCACATCAAACTTCCTTCTCATCAAATATATATTATCGGTTTTAAAACGTTCTTCGTTGTCTTCCGACAATCATTCTCTTATTTTCTTTGTCCTATCCACTCATCTTAATTTAGGCCTCTCTCTTACATCTTGTAGTTACTTTCTTTCATCCAGCTCCTTCTTTGACGAACTCGTTTTCGTTTTCCCTGGAGTTTCCATTTCAACGTCATTTCCATATCTGCTTTGGTAGGTGTTCTTGACTCATTCATTCTACATGACCGCACTCTTTAGTTTTTATCATCATCTGTTATTGTGTGTGGGAAACCCATTATTTATCTTATTCTCTCGTTTGTTACCCTTTAAATCCTTCATTTTTTTGTAGATCTGCGCCAAAGGTACACCTCCGTCTCATTTAGTAATTTTTCCGATCTATTTTTGATTTGCCATACTTCACTTCCGTACGTTACAATACTTTTAATAATGGTAATACAAATTCTCTTTTTGTTTTCTTTTGTGAATTATTATTCTACCGGATGCTATTTAGGACGCGAATAGCTCTCTGTCTTGTATATTTCTATCTCCTATTGCTTCATGTAAGTAATTCATCTATTGTTATTGTTTTAATCCAAATAAGAATGTATTGCTGTTGTTGACCACCTACACATACACTTTGTCAACGAATTTTTACAAAAATTTTACATATATTTAGAAAAAATGAGAAAAATACAATTTACTTAATACAGAAAATAACTTATTTTAATAGGGACGCTGCTTCCGCTTCGTCGTTGCCTTCGCCATGCCCGCTGCTTGTTGCGCCACCGGCGTTTAGCCCTGAGCCCCTTTTCCATATCGTCCCTGATAAGGTCTTCATAAAGTTGGATGTGGTCTTCTGCGAATCCTTTGTCCTGGATGCAGACTCCCGGAGATAGGACGAGCTCAGTGATTTCCTTAAACGATGTATTGAGCTCGTCGTCCGGGATCAGCTCAGTACACGTGTCGTTGGCTTCTTCGGAGTCCCAGAAGAAGTACTTCCTCTTCAACTCCTCGACACGTGCCGGCTTGGTCTTCGGCCGACGGCGGCGACGCCACACTCCTCCCAGCCGGTAGCCACAGCAGCGGGATCCTCCCTGTACTACGTGTTGCGGTACTTCCTCTTACGAGGGGGAGCAGCTTTCTTGGATACCGCAATAGCATCCGGCGGCGAAGACGACGACGACGCAGGCCCTTGGTCCTACATCTATAAGCCACATACACACTCTTATGAAAGTATTGAACAGGAATGAAAATTTAGACGAAATAGTAAGAGCCCCAATGAACAAACACGCCAGGCTTAGATGTAGTCACACTCATGGAGTGGCAGCGCTCAGACACTACAACATAAATCTCAAGCCCATCATGGCTTTATCAAGAAAGAAACTACAACAAAATAAATCTCAAGCCAATCTTAGTTATTTACAATTTTGATAAATAATGCAATATAACGATAGTAATAAGGTATGTATTTTTAATCAAATTTTTGATAGAAAAGCTTTTTAAGCCCTTCTTAAACTTTTAAGAACTGATTTCAATTGAGTTTGTTAGAAAAATTTGTATTCAGTAAACGTCTAATATTTGATATTTATTTGCCATATTATGTTTATTATAACTATGTAAATATTACTCTTTATTAGATACATTCTGCAAACAAAGATGTAAACATTGAATAATAATTTATGAATTCATATATTCATTGATTTTCGTTAAACGTTTTGGGAAAATATTACTTTTATTTTGTTATTTTTTATTCTGTCGGAACTAACCCGAATGCCAGAACCAATTTTTTTTAACGAGAAAACCCGCTCCATGTATTGCATCGATGTTCATGTCCCTACACAAAGTTTATGACTCTTATATTTAGCTACTGCAATGTAACTTGAAATATAAGGTCAGAAAATGACGTAACAGAAATGCCAGGGTTACAATTTTATTGATATAACGGTTCTTAAGGGATATTTGAAACTTCAAGAATACAATATATAAAGCTTGTTATGTTGGTTGCCTTGTTTGCATAATTAGGACATTATTTCTACAACGCAGGCAGGACAGGTTTTAAACACGAGACGGATTATAGCTTTACGCTGGGCATAGTTTGCAAATCGAAGGTTTAACTGTACACACACACACACACACACACACACACACACACACACACACACACACACACACACACACACACACAGTTTTACAACTCTTCGCCACAAACACACACACACACACACACACACACACACTTACACACACACATACATACACACACACACACACACACACACACACACTGCAACGTCCCCCCTACTTTTATATTGTATATTTCGTATTTGATATCCCTTCTCGCAGAATACCAAAATTTTGTTGTTTAAAAAAAAACTTATTTATAAACAACCAAACATCTGCCAATCACCCTGCTTGTTAAACCGTGCTAAACTCCCTGAGTTACGTGTATATTTCCCGCTCGTAGGGCCAGGCCCAAAACAAGCCTATTCCCGCTGACTACTATTTAAAATAAGTATAAACTCTCCCAAATTGGTTTATCAATTGTGTATGGTCTAGATATAGTCACACATGTCATTTCTATAGTCAGC
This sequence comes from Prosapia bicincta, assembly GCA_036971475.1. Lineage (NCBI taxonomy): Eukaryota > Metazoa > Arthropoda > Insecta > Hemiptera > Cercopidae > Prosapia > Prosapia bicincta. The sequence continues at coordinate 135,954,033 of JBAIZL010000001.1, read as the reverse complement.
TGGAAAGAAACACATTTAAAATAATACACAAAATACTCACAGAGTCTTACCACCTGATGATGATCTGCAGAGACAGCAAGGGAACGTGCAAAATATGATCGTGTTTAAATTACCTATTTTAAAAGGCTCCTGTGTCCTTTTAAACACAATCTGCCAGTAGATAAATCTCTGGACTTTTATACAAAAAACCAACTAATCTTTAGACTAGCTCATTGAAGTTAGTTGAGAGAAACTCTTTAAAAACATTAGGCTTTAACTATTATCATTTAATGAAATTTAAATGAATTTGTTTACTGATTTAATAATCATTTTCATATTAGTTGGAAAAAGCTAAACAGTTTTTATTGATTATTCGACACAGGATGAAATGCAAATACTGTTGATTTTTATAACATATTTAATTCTATTTATTTAAATAAAAAAGAAAATTTATCCTTTTAAATACAACACAATTACATTAACAAAACAATTCACTAAGTAACTTGTTGTTTCTTATGCTTTAAAAACTTATAATTTGCATATAGATCAATTACATTTACCTAAACATAAAATTATTTTCCAAATTACACATAATAAAAATTTATCTCCTATATTGAATTGGTAAATTCGTATTTTATGACACTTAATTTTTAAATTTATAATACTCGAAAAATTCTCATTTCCTTTAAAATAAATGGCTTATGGCCAAAAACCCTTCGTAAGTTTAATATTTATCATTTGAAATATTCTGATCACATAAATTCGTTTTATTTAGCATACAATTTATTAAAATTTTATAAAGAGTGAAGTCATTGTTTAAGCTTGAATATTTGTTTGATTTTAATAAAATTAACTAACTAAATTTGACGTGATTGGTATCGAATAAAGAAAATGACTTGCCAAAGATGTTCCTGCCGGTCCTGGAGTCCCTCGTCTGGATTCCCTGGTCCTTGGACATCGGAAGTCGCCATCCCTGGTTCGTCGGTGGTGGTTTCCCTCTATTCCTGCGTCCTGGAGGCTGAGTCTGGAGCCTTCATCCCTTGGTAGTCCTGGACGTCGAAAGCGCTGAGGTTTGGTCCATCTGGCCTGGTGACGGTCCTACTCGCGGTCCAGCATAGCGTTCCGCGGCACCTCGTATTAAAATTTATTTCAGACTGTCTCTAAAGTCTTAGAGACCTAGTATATATAGCGGTAAATTTAACCTACATCACCCCGCCTGCAATGCTTGCTATCTTTGGATTTATTCCTTGTACAGGCAAGTCGGGCAACGAATCTGTTTTAGCTTGCAGAGTTTGATTATTATTTTTGGAACACTGAAAAATGTCTATTTTATTTAAACTGCTGTAACTTTTTTGTTTTTTAAGTTTTTCAAATTTTGTTTTCTCTAATGTTTATTCTGGCTTATTCTGGTTCTTTTAAAATGTCGATGAAAGTTCTACGTGGTTTGGTTCTCAAGATAGCTTTTTTAAGCACTTAGAAAGTTTTTGCCTCACTCCCGATGGTCAAATTTAGCTAGTTATTACAAATTTATTCTTTAATATTTTTTAATTTAGCTTAATTATTCTATTTAAGGTTTTATTTAATTTTTCACTCTTTATTATTTGTATAACTCCCAACTTGATTAATTTAAAAATCAACTTTATTTCTTAAAAACAGGAAATTATTTATTTCCTATTTGTCACGGTGTGCCAGACCGTTGCAACTTCCCTGCTTGAAACGTTAAAAATGTTTTTACTTTATTAAAATATTTTTTTACCAATTCATAATCTTAATCCTACTTAAACTATCTTATACTATTACAAAAATTTCCTTATTATTAATCTCTTGTCCCTTGATAAGTTTCCAACCTGAAACACTTCAAACACAAGTCATTAGTAATTTATTAGTCACTTCTGTTTATACTAAATTTTATTTCGTCAATTGACACATTGTTCACCACACTAATGGCTGTCATTTCCTTTATTTATTTACCACGTCAATTTCATTTATATTAGTTATGGCTTTAAAAACAATGACTTCATAACAAGCCTACTTGCAATTAAAAACCTAACTAATCCTACAATATTATATTTTAAACATATCTCCTTTTATATCTTAAGTATTACGTGTTGTTATTTTGTCAGCTGTGGAAGTACAGTTTATCTAGTTTAGTTTGTTTATTTTCCGATAGGACCCTTCGTCATACAGGCTGACTGTTACGTGAATTCCACATTCCATTCTACCTGGTAAGGTCAATGAGCTGGCTTGTAAACATCCTATCAAAATACAACAATAATTCGACTTATCATGTTAAAACGTAACGAACGACCCACTATTTCATGCACACAAATTTCTTGTTTTATTTTGAAAGGTCTGACAGCGTATTTGTTGTACAATTTATTAAAGTTCGCCTGCTATCTTCCGGCTTGTTGACTTAAGCAGTGGAGGTAGCTCGCCAATGTTTGCTCAATACATACAGACTTCCTAAATAATACTTTGTTATTAATTGTTGTAATGTTTGAAATATTGGTTCAGTTATTAAATAGTTTGTTTTACATTTTAACATTTGTCCCTTTACAGATAAATAGCTAAGTTTAATGTTTAGATTTAGCCTTATTCAACTCCTGCTTATTCTTGTTTTTACTTTAAATCAGTTTGTTAATCATTCTGACAATTTTATTCCTGCCTAATTTCGCTTATTGCTCGCGTACTGGTTCTATTATTGAAGCAATATTCTAATTTGGCTTTTATGTTTTTTGGTTCATGATGAGTGTAAAGTTCACATTTTAGAATTCTTTTACTTGTCATAAAACTTTTTAATGTCTTTAATGTCATATACAACTTTACAGAATACATTATGAGATATTTTATAATTGTTAAAACAGTTAATTTGAATAATTACTTGTAACAAATCAGGTTATTGTTCCTGAGTTTGCCTCATATCCCGTAAACATTTCCCGTTAAACATTTTTGGAATTTCCGTAGGACATTCTATTTACTTTGTCCTGCTTTAACTACATTTAGGCCCTTTTGCCCTCTATTATTCTGGTACGTCCGGCTTATTTTGTTGCAAGGAATGTTTTATGAAATCGTTCCCCGCCCGTCCATCGGATGTTTTCAGTGCGGCCGTGTTTACAAACACTAGTGACTGCCCTAATCTTGAACTCTTGTTTACATTTGTTCGACTTGCTGGGTCTTTTATTCAAAACATCTGAATACTTTATTATTAATTGGTGTAACCTAGACATTTCTTGTTTATTTAAAGTACAGCGGTTATTATTGGTACTGTCTATCTTAATAGCTTTTAGTTTAAAATATTTTTTACTCATCATAAAACTTTTTAATGTCTTTAATGTCATAGATGCCTCGGATTTTATTTGTAACCACGTTTGCAATTTCATAGGTTTTTCGACCCATTTTCCTTTTAATTTTATAAGGACCCTGGTACCTTAACAACAGCTTCTCTGTCTCGTTCTTAGACACATCTGATCTATTGTGTCTAGTGATTAGGACTAAATCGCCCGGTTGAAACGACGTTTCTCGGCAGTTTATATCCTTTATTGCAGCCCGTCTTTCTCCCACTGTCCTGATGCGATCGAATACATTTTGTAATGTCTCTCTTTGTGTCGCTTGTTCCGCATTTCTACAATCATCTGGCAGAAATCTCTCCCATATATATATCGGTACTTCCCCATGGTGTACCTGGATAGGTGAATATCCAGTTACTTCATGGGGAGTGATGTTAATTACCTGTTCCATATATGGTAGGTATCTCATCCATGATGACTGCGCTTCATGACAATAGGTCCTAAGAATCCTGCCCAGATCTCGGTTTATTCTCTCGGCATGGTTTACTTGTGGATGCCTGACCGGAATTAATGTATGCTCAACACTGTTGTCGTGCATCCATAAATTCCATTGTCGAGACGTAAAGGCCGATCCGAAATCTGAGAGTATTCGCCTAGGCTTCCCTATTGTCTGAAAATAAGGCGATAGTTTGGCGATTGTACTCGTCGTATTTGGTCGCTTGACTGCATATAATTTTACTAATTTCGAGAATACGTCTACTACAACTAAAATGTGCTTTGCACCTCCTGTGCTCCGGGGCAAAGGTCCTAAAAAATCGACAGCAACAATCTCTCTCGGCTGTTGTGTTAAAATGAGTTTAGTCCTTGCTTGCAAATATCGATTTGTTACTTTTGCAAACTGGCAGATCCGACATTTCCTAATAACATCCATGACTTGTTTATTTATACTCTTAATGTAAACATGTTTGTTTACCATTTTAACAATTTTATTTTTTCCTAAATGTGCATATTGTTTGTGTACATGCTCTATAAATGGAACAATATTTTGTTTTGGCATCACAACCTTCGTTCTATTGTTTACAATTTTACATAATACATTGTTACAAATTTTATAATTGTTAAACTGATTTATTTGATTTATTATATGAAGAAGCTCAGGTTCTTGCTCCTGGACTTGTCTCATCTCCTTAAACATTTTTTGTATGATTGTAGGGCATTCTATCTTAATTTGTCCTATTTTAATTACATTTAAACCCTTTTGCCCGCTATTATTTCCCATATTAGTTTGATACATCCGACTTATGGTGTCGCAAGGAACGTTTTCTTTACCCGGACAGTGTCTCATTTTTGGCTGATATTCCTGTATCGCAAGAATCCACCTAGTTATGCGTGCATTGGTATAATTGCATGAATAAAGAAACTTTAGTGCTTTGTTGTCTGTAATGATAGTTAATGGGGCCCCTACTATCAATGGCCGAAACTTCCTTAGGCCATGCACGATTGCCAAAAGCTCCTTTTCGCACACTGTATATCCCAATTCCGCCTGTTTCAGTGTTCTCGATACAAAGCCTATTACCTGTAATCTGCCCTGTTGGTCTTCCTGGTACAGCTGACTTGCTATAGCGTTATCGCTCGCATCAGTTTGTAAAAACGTTCCCCGACCTTCCACCGGATGTGTCAAAGTAACTGCTTCCACAAACAGGTTTTTTACGTTCTTAAATGCATCTTGCATTTCTATATCCCAAACCCAGGGTTGTCCTTTTCTTAACAGCTTCAACAGGGGTGAAGTTTCTCGGGCGTATTGACTTGTGAATCGCGAATAATAATTTACAAATCCTAAGAATGATTGTAATTGTTTCTTGTTCTCAGGACTAGGAAAATCGCGAATCGCTTGTAGCTTATCTGGGTCAGTTTTTAACCCTTTCTGGTCAAAAATGTACCCTAAAAACTTCACTTCCTGTTGGCAGAACAATGTCTTATTGGGATTTATTGTTAAATTTCCCTCCCTGAATTTGGAAAATATTATATGCAAGTGCTCGAGGTGTTCCTCAAACGTCTCCGATAGACATAATAGGTCGTCAACATAGGCTAATATGTTGTCGCTTAATTCCACGCCAAGTGTTAAATCGACTGTTCTTACTAGGGCCGCTAGAGAATTCTGTAACCCGAATGGAACGACCTTAAAATTGTACACCTTATTGTCGAATAAAAAGCCGGTATATATCTTCGACTCGTGTGTCAATGGTACCTGCCAAAAACTTGATGTCATATTGATCTTCGAAATATACCGCTTATTCCTTTCTTTTCTTAGGATGTCGTCTATACTAGGTGCACTTTCATAATCGGGTACAGTTATCTAGTTTAATTTCCTAGCGTCTAAACAAAGTCGAACCGTATTGTCAGATTTTATGACAACAACCATAGGATTAATATACGGCGTCCTTGACCTCTCAATTATGTCATATCGGAGCATTTTATCGATTTCTTCCTGAACCTGTTTGCGGAAGTTCATTGGAATAGGATAGTTCCTGTTTACAAAAGTTGTGCCTTCCTTAATTTTGAGCGCATGTTTATATTTATTAGATCTACCTGGTTTTTCATTAAAAACATCTGAATAACTGTTTATCAAGTCTTGTAACCTGGACATTTCTTGTTTGTTTAATATACAGTGATTATTTGTATTTTCCAACTTAACCGTATTCAGTTTAAGATATGTTTTACGCGTTCTGGTTTTCTTTCTGCGCTTGGCGTTACGCCATTGTGCATAACCCCTGTATTTTATTTTTGTTTTTAATTTATTGTTACTTGGTTTATTTTGGTAATTTTGATACTTCTGAGATTTACCTTTAAATTTATTTTTAGCGAACAATTTGGACTTCGTTTCCAAACAAGATTGATTAGAATTAAAGTGCTTCGGAATTCCTGTTAAGTCTAACTGATTAGTCTCCCGACAATTAGGTCTTTCCCTAACTTGTTGGAATTTTAATTGTTTCGGCTTGTAGCCATTTTTATTTAATTCGTCGAATCCTCCCTCGTCATTATTTAATTTGTTTGTTGTAGGTTTGGTTAACCCATTTTTTGCTTTGTTTAATCCCGTTAGCTTACTTGATTCCGTTCTTTCACAGTTTAATAATTCGATCTCCCTAGAATTTTCGCTTAATTTGTTGTCTAAATTTTTGGTAATCTCGTTTGTAACCTTTGTCGTTGACAATTGTTTCAATTTTATTGTTTGTTCCCCGCTTGTATCGTTGGAAAATATTAAATTTTTAGTTATATTTTTGTTTACAGTTTGTTTACATTCTAGTTTGTCACCACCTAACTCGCACAAGGACCCATCTTCCTGACCCTTGCACATGAATAGCCCCCTCTGCTCGCTATCCACTATTGGACCCTCCAATGTCGGCTCTTCAGGTGTTAATTTGCCGTCGTTAATTGGTCCGCCTATACTAGGTGATTTTATTATATTTATTTTCTGTTCCCCTCTTGTATCGTCGGAACATAATACATTTTTGTTAATATTTTTGTTTACTACTTTACTAATCTTATTACATCCTATCTCTTGTCTTATATTGTCTTTTTTATTATTTGATACTAGAAACTCCTGGTGCAGCAGATATCCATCAATCTCATACGTCATAAATGATCTCTCCATGTTTATCCGGGCTTTTAACGCACACAAAGTATTTGCTCCCAAGATGAGGTCAACCCGTAGATTGTCCACTATCAAGAAAACAAATTCCTTTGTGTGTCCGTTTAATGTTAGAGGTAGCATCGTTTGTAATTTGACTCGTTTACAGGTTGACCCTAATGCTGTGACTATCGCTACGTTAGCTATAGGTAGCTCATAGAATAGATTCCCGTTTTGTTTTAGGGCTATGTATTTTTCTGTTTTAATCACAGACATTTGGGCACCTGTATCAACTTGGGCAATTAACTTATGGTCTTTAATTTCGCACTCTATTACTGGACACTGGTCTACATTCTCCAGTTTTATAACCGAGTCATTTCCTTCCTCTAACAAATCGTCCCTAATAGACATGGAAAAACCGCCCAGGCTGATCTTATTATGATGGTAAACCGGCTTTTCCTTTGGTCTCTTGCTCTGAATTATTTTTGACTTTTTATTGCCTCGGATCTCTAACCTGGTTAACGTATCTCCCTGATTGTTGCCAGAGATCCTCATATTTAGTTTTTTGGCTTCTGGTCGCTTGGTCCGGGGATAGGCGATTTAGGATGAGGGTTTTTAGGATACTTGGTATTTTGGTATTTTGTGGTATCACCATGGGACCTTGGGTTAGGGTTAGGTTGTTGGTTTGGAGCAACCTGTCTCTGTTGACTTCTTTGAGCGTTCCCATTACCATTTCCATTGTCAGTAACGCTGTCTAGCTGTAGTAGGAAAACTATTGCTTGTTTGATATTACTTGTGGGGTTCCCCACACTAGCTAGCTGAACGTTACTCCCAAAATGTTTCATCAACATGAAAATCATATGGTTGTCTGGGATTATCGGGTCTAAGTTTTTCGCCCTGTTTACCATCATAATAAAATACTCTGCCATAGAGTATGGTCCATTATTATGGTAGCACCCTTGATTTATTTGTCTGCGTATCCTATCCTGCTGGCGATAACTCCAGAAATGCTCCGTGAATTCATGCTTGAATTCAGAATAAGTTTCTGTGTTGTTCTTGATGGCTTTCCACCATGCATCCGCTGCCCCTTTCAAATATCGCTCTACAATCCTTAATTTGGCAGTCTCGTCCATAGTATTGTCTATCTCGGAAAATAGGTCTTCTATTTCCCCTAGGAATGTCATTGGATCTTCTTTGTCATTCCCCCAGAACTCAATTCTACGGTACGTAGCCTCCCCGTTCCTGTCTATTACCCTTGGTAAGCAAACTTGTGTTACTATTCCTGCTCCAGCTGTTTGCTTTACTTTTGCAACTTGTTGTTTCACTGTTTTAATGTCCTCTTGGATATTCTGTACTTTTTCATTTAATTTAGCCGTTTTTGTTTCCGTTTTAGTTTTTAGTCTCTCTATTTCCATCTCATGTTCGTTTAACTTTTCGTATATGTGATTTGTCTTAGTCTCAGTTTCTTTTTGGTAGTCATCAAATTTTAACTGGAAAGCCTCCCATAACTGTCGTCTTTCCATTTTCTCTTCGGCTTTTTCTTTCTCTCTCAATTGTCTCTCTTCCTCTCTCTATTGTCTTTCTTTGTCATCTCTCTCCTTCTCTCTTTGTTTTGCTTCCGCCTTCTCTTTCTCTCTCAATTGTTTCTCTTCCTCTCTCCATAGTTTTTCTTTTCTTCTCTCTCCTTCTCTCTTTGTTTTGCTTCCTCCTTCTCTTTCTCTCTCTCTTCTTTATCTTTTTCTTCTTTTGCTTGAAAAAGGCCATCAATTTATCCATCTCGGATTTAGACATTTTGATTTATTATTTATTTATTATTCAATTAATTATTTATCCACTGATTCCTTTCTATTTGATTTGCTTTAGGCCAGATGGTTCCTACCCGCTCCTTCGTTTAAATCTTTATTCAAATTCAGTTATTTATTTATTTTATTTTTATTTGTACGCTCTTGGATTCGTTCAATTTATATTATTATTTAAAATTTTAATTGCATTATTTAAAACATTCTGACTTCACTTATTTAAACAATCTCGATTTATTTCTATAATGTAACTATTTAATCTTGATATAGGGAACCTGTTCAAAGTCCCTACCGTTCGGGCGCCAATTCTGCAACGTCCCCCCCTACTTTTATATTGTATATTTCGTAATTGATATCCCTTCTCGCAGAATACCAAAATTTTGTTGTTTAAAAAAAAACTTATTTATAAACAACCAAACATCTGCCAATCACCCTGCTTGTTGAACCGTGCTAAACTCCCTGAGTTACGTGTATATTTCCCGCTCGTAGGGCCAGGCCCAAAACAAGCCTATTCCCGCTGACTACTATTTAAAATAAGTATAAACTCTCCCAAATTGGTTTATCAATTGTGTATGGTCTAGATATAGTCACACATGTCATTTCAATAGTCAGCTGGAAAGAAACACATTTAAAATAATACACAAAATACTCACAGTCTTACCACCTGATGATGATCTGCAGAGACAGCAAGGGAACGTGCAAAATATGATCGTGTTTAAATTACCTATTTTAAAAGGCTCCTGTGTCCTTTTAAACACAATCTGCCAGTAGATAAATCTCTGGACTTTTATACAAAAAACCAACTAATCTTTAGACTAGCTCAATGAAGTAAGTTGAGAGAAACTCTTTAAAAACATTAGGCTTTAACTATTATCATTTAATGAAATTTAATTGAATTTGTTTACTGATTTAATAATCATTTTCATATTAGTTGGAAAAAGCTAAACGGTTTTTATTGATTATTCGACACAGGATGAAATGCAAATACTGTTGATTTTTATAACATATTTAATTCTATTTATTTAAATAAAAAAGAAAATTTATCCTTTTAAATACAACACAATTACATTAACAAAACAATTCACTAAGTAACTTGTTGTTTCTTATGCTTTAAAAACTTATAATTTGCATATAGATCAATTACATTTACCTAAACATAAAATTATTTTCCAAATTACACATAATAAAAATTTATCTCCTATATTGAATTGGTAAATTCGTATTTTATGACACTTAATTTTTAAATTTATAATACTCGAAAAATTCTCATTTCCTTTAAAATAAATGGCTTATGGCAAAAAACCCTTCGTAAGTTTAATATTTATCATTTGAAATATTCTGATCACATAAATTCATTTTATTTAGCATACAATTTATTAAAATTTTATAAAGAGTGAAGTCATTGTTTAAGCTTGAATATTTGTTTGATTTTAATAAAATTAACTAACTAAATTTGACGTGATTGGTATCGAATAAAGAAAATGACTTGCCAAAGATGTTCCTGCCGGTCCTGGAGTCCCTCGTCTGGATTCCCTGGTCCTTGGACATCGGAAGTCGCCATCCCTGGTTAGTCGGTGGTGGTTTCCCTCTATTCCTGCGTCCTGGAGGCTGAGTCTGGAGCCTTCATCCCTTGGTAGTCCTGGACGTCGAAAGCGCTGAGGTTTGGTCCATCTGGCCTGGTGACGGTCCTACTCGCGGTCCAGCATAGCGTTCCGCGGCACCTCGTATTAAAATTTATTTCAGACTGTCTCTAAAGTCTTAGAGACCTAGTATATATAGCGGTAAATTTAACTTACCTCACCCCGCCTGCAATGCTTGCTATCTTTGGATTTATTCCTTGTACAGGCAAGTCGGGCAACGAATCTGTTTTAGCTTGCAGAGTTTGATTATTATTTTTGGAACACTGAAAAATGTCTATTTTATTTAAACTGTTGTAACTTTTTTGTTTTTTAAGTTTTTCAAATTTTGTTTTATCTAATGTTTATTCTGGCTTATTCTGGTTCTTTTAAAATGTCGATGAAAGTTCTACGTGGTTTGGTTCTCAAGATAGCTTTTTTAAGCACTTAGAAAGTTTTCGCCTCACTCCCGATGGTCAAATTTAGCTAGTTATTACAAATTTATTCTTTAATATTTTTTAATTTAGCTTAATTATTCTATTTAAGGTTTTATTTAATTTTTCACTCTTTATTATTTGTATAACTCCCAACTTTATTAATTTAAAAATCAACTTTACTTCTTAAAAACAGGAAATTATTTATTTCCTATTTGTCACGGTGTGCCAGACCATTACAAAACACACACACACACACACACACACACACACACATATATATATATATATATATATATATGTGTGTGTGTATATAGCTACAGACCCGCCAGTGATTTTGCCACATCGTTTGATAGTTTTACAACTCGTCGCCACAGCTTCACACCTCCCTCATAGTAACTCCTGGAAACGTCTAGAAGTAGCGGATGGAAATCACTAGACATTACCACTTGCAGAAGGGTATCAGAGAGTAGAGTGTTTATAAAGTATCAAAGAGAGTAAACGCTTTAAAGACAGAGTGACAGTTTAGTTACATAAATATACTTAATTAAAACATTATTTGGACGCTTTATAAATGTTAGGTGTGCAATTAATAGCAGCTAAAAAAGTTGGTACAAATATTTACTTTAAAATCGTCTCATGATTTATTGAATCTATCAAAACAACATACACTGTAAACACAAACTGACAACACACGGCGTTCCGTAGGCAATTTAACTACAGCGGTCAACGATTCAGCGTATACTAGTTATCTGTGATGAAAGCCAGATTACAAAAAAAATTTAAATATTTCATTCAAACAGCCCGCGTTATGATGAGGCATCAAGTTAGAGATCTGTTAAACTAAATTCTTATTGCAATTAAATATAGGAAAGAAACCATAAGACAGAGAGTTCAATACAAGATCAGTTAATGTATCAAAATTGGCTACAACTATGTGGCTCGGGCCCAACGTCTCATGACATCGGATTTTGTATTCTTAATGATGAATTCACTATTCCTTGCATGGAATAAAGAATGTCTGGAAACTGTAAATAGAAACAGAGGGAAATCAACAATTCCGTCCGTCCATGCAGGTGTTCAATTCATTCTAATCCTAGAGAAGAAGTGGTGGTTACGTTATATTATATCTTAATACATAGTAACATTTCTAACTGTTAGGATAGTTAATTTGGTTTACCCAAAAAGATAGACGCCAACTCGGTCCAATCTGAATAAAACTGAGTTTGTTAAAAACAATTCCCACTACAAAATAACTGAGGGAGCGGCAAGTAGAAAATGTAAAGAAAGCAAGATATTTATTAAAATAAAATTTAATGGCTTTATACTCAACCTCAAAGGCTTATAAATTGTCATATGACGGGACATTAGCATCAAACATTTAGTAACAAAATGAAATATTGCTACTTGTGGGAAATGAATTCAAAGAAATAAAAGCCTAAATTAATTTCTACGAAAGTGATTGGTGATTTTTATTTATAGGTTACATGACATCAGGTTACAGAGCCAAACCTACAAGTTTTATTCTTCACTTCTACTGCACCTTTTTAATTTCTCAAGTACGTAATAAACTTTGTTTGCTCGGCTTAAGCACTTGTCTATACAAACGTAAAATTAAAGAAGAGTATAAAAGACAGTTTAACGAGTCAGTAGATAAGTGCCTTGTGTAGTTTTACTCAGCCTTTATCTGTTTTGCCTACTTTAAAGCGCCCATTTGGAAGCGGTGATCGCGAGAAGTGTCCCAGCAAAAACTTGTAATATGTGTTTTCCTTTAAACTTAAAGAAACGTTGCTTGTTCTAATTAGCTGCTTCGTGTTGCTTGTCAATCGTAACATGAAGAGAAAAACCAAGCTTTCAGCTTTCATGAATATTATTATATTGGAAGGGAGGAGAGGATCCGCTAATGCAAGGCCACCTGAATATTTCAAGACCGTTAGATTTATCGACGATGTTGTGCAATCACTGGAGATGACGTGGCGCCATTATGTTACACGTATGGAATATAATTCTAACTTCAAGGCCGCAACAAGGACTTAGGGCATATGTCCTGAAATCATATTTTTGGCGATTTACGTTGAACATTTTGGAATACTATTAGCTCTATTTTGTTATCACTTCTGTTGGGGTTCTCCCGAGTTTTTAATTATAAGTAAATTAAACCTCTTTAACTACTTAACGTTTTATTTATGTCCTGATGTACATTTCAATTGCAAAGCAATCACCTTTAGAAGACGTTACCACAAGAAGTCTTGTAGTTATTTCCTCTGAAGATGATTGCTTTACAATCGAAATGTACATCAGGCCATAAATAAAAATATGTTGTGGTTTGAAAGGGTTTTATTTATTTATGGGTAAAAATGTTTTGAAAACACTTTTATAGTTTTGCATCAGCCAAGTGTTGCACGTGTATTGATTATCGTAGGACTTCTTATATTTCCATAACCCTTACTGTTGTATCTCATTAATTGAAGTCTTGCTGCAATGTTCCCACTGCAGACGATCAGAATGCTTAAGTGTCAGGTTTTGCCGGGATCAGAGATCTCAGGTGTCTGAGAGTGATCAAAGAGAGAGAGGTTATGTTTGTCGTTTACAAAGGTGTGTAAGGCAGCCACGCCGATACCCTGTAACGATACTTATGTTTATAAGATGTTACATTGTAAAAAGTAATCTAAAATCATAAGAAAAGTCAATATTAAGAAAAACAGAATGGCTAGAACAACCTTAGCCAGGGATGAGCAAACAAAAAAACAGCTGGGTTAGGGTAGCTTACAACCCTCCGCTAATAGCGTGGCTATGAAAGGCCTAATAAAGTATTGAAGACTTCGAGAGTCAGTACCTTCAGGATGGAGTTTGGGTAGATTGTTTGGACCTCCTAAGGACAATCACAGATAACTGTGAGAAATTGGGAATTTATAGCATAAAATGAGAGATGTGCAATGGATTATATATTGCCCAATCCCGTCGGAGTATTAGGACACTTTGCTCGTTTTAAAACAACACTCATTGCCTAGACAACCAGCATTTCTTTAAGTCTGACCATCCTTGGATATTTAATCATGTTGCGAGGTACAACACTCTTGATGCCTAAGAGACCTGGTTTACAAACAAATTTCGAGATGTCTCAGACAACACCCTTGGAGACCTGCTCCATAGTTCCTCCCATTTTTTTCTACATTCTGTGTTATTTCGCTAAACATTTGTTGTTTTATCAGTTTAGTGTTTTCTTTTTTATAGTTTTTGTTGTTTTGTCGTTATTTTCTTCTTTCAGTTAAGTTACTTACTGTGTTTTCTGTTTAAGACTTAATAAGTGTTCAAAATGTTGCTACCGCTAGATAAAATGTTTTAAGTAATGTGTAAATTTTATTAATTATTTAATAATCTTCAACTTGATTTTCTGTTTTTAGTTATAGTTTTGTAATAAATTTATTGTATAAGTAAATAGTATATTGCGGGTATTAATACAAAATATTTTAAAACAATTTTAGCCTTGTTAAATGTTAGTATATTGATGATAAGGTAAATAATAGTGTTAAATAGATAACGCTCATGAGTAAGGAATTTTGCTTTCTGTAGGTTAGGATGTTTTTATTTTTGACTTTTAAATGTATTATCTTGTTTGTTTTATAGTTGTACGATAAGCCTTTGGTTAATTTATAATTATGTACCTTGATGAAATGTATTAGTAGTACCCAAGCACTGATAAATGTGACATCGTCGACGAAACTAGTCTGTTTCTTTTAATAAACTGTGCAGTGGAATTAGAGTGAACTGTTTTATTTTAACCGTTGTAAACTACAATAATATTGGTTTCTCTAAACGCCCAATAAAAGTGAATAATTTGTTTTGTTGCCGCGCTACGGTGAAGAGAGATGGCGTGTGGATTTGCCAACATACGTCGTTCTCATACTTCACAGGAGAAACCGCAAAGCTTACTCGAAACTGTTGCCCAACCCCTTCTACCGAAAAAGCTGATCATTGAATTACGGAAAACTAAACCGCTTAAGGGATTAAAACGGGAAAACACTAGCTTTATCCAATTTTTCAATTGTTTGCGAAGTCACAAAATTAATAACTTGCAAGGGATTAGTTCTGGTCGCAGCCGCTAGATGCCAGCAATTTGTAACGAGGAATGTATTATAAGCTTAGGGCTTACATTTCATGCATATATTGATACAAAATTTAATTGAAAAATTCCTACTAAAGTTGAAAAAGTAACGAAAAAAATTTTAATGAATTAAATTTCTTAGGTGAATGGGTGTGGGTAAATGTGTATGAATGAGTGGCCGTAGGGTTAGTGAGGTGTTTTGAGTAATTGTGAGCAAGTGGGTGTAGGTGATTGGGTGTGGGTGAGTGGGTGTGGGTGAGTAAGCGTGGATGATTTTGTGAGCTACGACGAATCATCTTTTATGTATTTAAAAGCAAAATTAATTTATATCTATTAAGCAATTATGGTTATATCAAGAGAGAAACTAGAACCACATAAGCTTCAAGCCAATCATGGTTATTTAATTTTTGATAAATAATTCAATATAATGACAGTAATAAGTTATGTATTTTTAGTTAAATTTTAGATAGAAAAGCTTTTTAGGCCCGTTTTAAACTTTTAAGAACTGATTTCAATTGAGTTTGTCCCTCCCCCTGCAGTGAAAGCTTCTTCCTGGTCTATTGCATATTTATTGTCACTTTCAGGTTACGGTACAAATTGAGGGACTCCGTGTTTGCTTAGAAACGTTTCTCTCGTTTAGGGGACCCGACAGTAATTTAAGGCGAGCATTTATCACGCTATATAGTTTAGGAACTCAGGAATAGGGTTGGTAATTAAGGTGAAATTTTATATAAAATACCAGTTTAGGGCAGCAATTACCTGGACAACTTGGCAGTTCTATGATACACAGATGTTTGAATAAATGTAAGTATCAAAAGAATTTCTACATTTTTACATTCAAAAGGCAAACCAATGAAACAATGATGAAATAGGTATTTATCACCATATACACAAAGTGCTATACATTATACCTGCTGGATGTTTATATTTAAATTACAAAGAGGAGTCCAATTAGGCCTTTACTCACACCATAAGAAACGATTCCAACAAATACATTATTATTCACACAACGTTAATATACATATGTGGCAAGGGAAATTAATTAAGGTCATTTTAGTTCATTTTTAGTCAACTTATAGTTTACATTTTGCAGCTTATAGCTTCCTCTCTCTGCAAACTTTTTCTATGCAATTTGTATTGAATACGAATTTAAATTATTAAAAGTTATTAAAATTCTATAAACTTATTGTTACATAAAAATATGAATTAACTGAAAACAGCAAGATTTTAAATAGTTATAAAACTAGGTGAAACAGTTTTTCATTCATTGGACGTGGCAAAAGGATTTTAAACGCACTTTAAATAACGATTGTGACACTGCTTTCTCTACCATAAACTAAATTCTATATTTCATTTAACACTATGTTCAAACATGACGTGTGGTGATGACATCTAGCCATGTTTGTTGAATTTCATCCATAGTGAGTTTAAAATTTTGCATCAAGTAATTTGCATCCGTGACAACGAAGAACCTACAACGGAACCCTCACACGAAATTCATGGCGCTGTCTTTACTTACGAGTATCTTCTCCCGTAATCTGTTACTTCTGTTTTAACGTATTGAGCAATGACGTCCCGTAGCAATGACGTCACGACACAAGTACTACCATGGGAACCATCCTCTAAGCGATGATAGAACTCCATAGACTCCAAGACATAAACAATCAGATTTATTCAAATATTTAATACCTAATTCACTAATATGCCTTCTTTAATAACTCCCGACCTTCTTCAGTCCTGGTTTTATTTGATCTTTAAACAAAAACGTTTCTTTCATATAATGTAGTGTCGCCCTTTAAACTAAGGAAATATATTGTACACACACACACACACACACACACACACACACACACACACACACACACACACACACACACACACACACACACACACACACACACTAACACACACACACACACACACACACACACACACACACACACACACACACACACACACACACACACACACACACACACATACACACACACACTTGCGACATGTTTAATTTTAACAGGAAGTGATATTTACGTGACTGGCGAGGACGAAATCTGTTGCTTCAGTGATTAATGTGTAAAGTTAATTTATTGTCGTTGCTTCGCTCTGAACAGGTTCTAACACTTTACACGATGCATTGAACTTTCTAATTGCGTGAGATAAACTCCCTTAATTCGTTGCGTCATGTCATATGGTTCCATAAACTCATCTATATCCCTACCTGTATATATGTATATATATATATTACCATTAAAAAAAAAATATATATATATATATATCGCAATATGTATTCTTGTGTATTAATAAAGAACATAAGTCTAAATACAAATACAAGAATTATAATTGAATTTACAATTCTAAGCTTTTCGTTGGCTAACAGTACCAACATCATCAGGAATATTAAACAATTAAAATTAACACATGTGCAATTTAGATCAAATAAATAGCTATGCCAAATCAATTACAATATTGTTTAAAAAAATTTTAATTTTTTTTATTTTGCTGCCCTAACATTACAAACACTGAATATATTATTAAATTTAGATTTTACTTGTATTTGTTCATTTATCAACTCATTATTAGTATTATATTTATTTATTTCTAAAGCTTCATAAATATTCATTCTCAGGCCTTTGTTAATTTCTTTTACAAGTATCATATTATCTATGTTAGGAAATATGTGATTATGTTTAATACAATGACTAGCAAAATTTGATTTATAAATTTCTGTCTTTTTATATGCATGAAAATACTCTTTATATCTATCTTTAAGTTTTTTCTTAGTTTGTCCTATATAAACTTTATTACAATAATTACATTCTAATATATATACACCGTTTTCTTCATGCATATTAATAATATTATTATTATTCATTATATTTATTAATTTATTATTAGTATCATATGCGAATATTATGTTGCTACCTTTAAACAATTTTGTGACATTTTTTACTTCATTATCAAAAAATGTAAGTGAAGTCCATATGACATTTTCATTATTATTTTTGTAAATTAGATTATTATTTTGTTTCTTTAAAATATTATAATTAAGTTTATCAACAGTTTTCCTTTTATAGCCATTCTCAATTGCAATTTGATAGATAATGTTTTTCTCTCTTATTTTGTTTTCATTATTCAAATAACTTACTATTTACGCGTCGAAATCGTTTAACAAAACTTTAATATAGTTAAAGAATAATTAATGTCTCTCCTATGTTCCCTTTTAAACAGGCAGTTAGGAGATGTGAACGCCTGGGTACAAAGTTAGCAAGAGGTTAATTATGGTGTTGAAAAATAATGCTTGTTCAATAGAGATCATCTAAAACTAATATTGATAAATTGAACATTTTATGCTATTTAAAATGTTTGAATTAGCTTAGTACTTTTACTGACGGTCACACATTTTCATATAATTAATAACATTTAAAATATGAAATAACATATGAAGGACTGTATCAACATCGTGTCATCCACTACATGTTTTAGAAAGGGTACTTGAACGTGAGGGTATTTGATGTATTATTTATGTCCCAATACACATTTTACATACAAAGCAATCATCTTCAGAGGATGTTACCACAAGACTCATTTCTTATAGTGTACAAGAAGAGTCCTGTAGTGATTTCATCTGAAGATGATTGCTTTACCATCAAAATGTACATCACGTCATAAATAAAATGTTTTGGGGTTTGAAAGGGTTGCGGAAAACTCGAACTCCGTCAAGTAAATGCTTTCGTTTAGGCTCGTGTAAATGAAAAATAAATTTATCTTCCGTCCCTTATGTGTTGAAACTTTGCGGCTGTAATGTCAACGTAGGGACGCTCTACCTAAGGCAGGGGCCGACAAAAAGGTTTATATCAAGACACCTCTCTTTGAAATCGCTTTATTGGTCTTTCCCGGGATACTTTCGTACTAAGCGGAGGCCACCCCTCGACAGACAAATATACTGTAAATACTGTAAAATATGTTGCTTCACCATTTTAAGGTAGGTATGAAGTTCGGATAAAAGATGAAAATACATCCTACACAAAGAAAAAAACTATTTAATATCTTGATAACCATAAATAGTGCTTAAATTTTCGGTAATTATTTTAACATAAACATAACCACACGTATTAGATAATTCTTAAAAACCTCTAAATCACTAATATTTTTATTGTAGTTTTATAAATATTTAGGTTACCAAGTAACCACCCTCAGGCTTCCTACTGACTGCTTCTACACCCCCCCCCCATCCTGAAAACTGCGACCACGCGTTCCGGGTAAAAGCAAGAAGTGCCAAACCACTAATTCCCACCCAGAATACTTGTGATTAGAGGTTTTTATGTATTATTTATTATTAATGAACAGTAAATTATTCCAAGTAATTAGCGATATCCTAACTTGACTAGCATTGACTACTTTCGCATCAAAAAATTACAGCACAATATTATACCACACTACTATAAAGATAGAGTCAAATATTGCTATTGCACAATGTTACAATTTATCTGGTTAGGATGGATTTGGCTTTTAACAAAAGTAAATACTAATCTACGGTGTATATTCATGCTTTCTTGTTCCGTGCCGCGATGCAAAAACGTAGCCTATACTCAAATTCACCTCTCACCAATTCTTTTGTTATTAAGTTAGTTTGTGTTGCTAAAGTTTATTTCCTTTTCTTTACTACTAAATCTAGCCTAATTGCATTCTTTGTACCTGTATCTAGACTGTGCACAAGTGGCCTTTGTTTAATGCGAAAGTACCCTTTGAAGGGTACAAAAGTAGTGATTATTTACCACCTTTATTAGTTCAAAACATATTTCAAGAAAAACAAACCTCTTAAAAACTGATAAACCATTATAGTTTTATAATTTGTAGGTATCTACACCTGGATTTACTTTTTTCTATCGTGTGAAAGCTTTTATTAAAACAATCTTGTTAAAGCGATGGTGTTTGAGAGCGATCACTGAAAGAGTGGTTATGTTTGTCGTTAACAAAGGTGTGCAAAGCAGCCACGCCGATACCCTGTAACCATGCACACTCTACTTATGTTTATAAGATGTTACATTGTAAAAAATAATCTAAAATCATGAGAAAAGCCAAATTGATACCCTGTAATGATGTAAACTCCACATATGCTTAAGATATTAGATTATAAGAAATATTTCAATTTCATAAGAAAAGACAATATTAAGAAAAACAAAATGGCTAGAACAACCTTAGCAAGGGATAAGCAAAAAAAAACATTGCTTGGTTAGGGTTGCTTACCACCCTCCGCTATAAAGCGTGGCTATGAAGGGCCTTATGAAGTATGGAAAACTTTGAGTGTCGGTGCCTTCAGGATGGAGTTTGGGATAAATCGCTTGGATCTCCTAAGGACAATCACAGATAATTGTGAGAAATCGGGGATTTACAGCATAAAATGAGAGATATGCGATGGATTATATATTGGCCAAACCTGTATGAGTATAAGGACACTTTGCTCGTTTTAAAACAACAAACCATAATACTTACTCAGCGATGCCAAGCATTGCCTAGACAACCAGCATTTCTTTAAGTCAAACCATCAAACCATCCTAAGTTATTAAAAAATGTTGCAAGGTACAACACTCTTGATGTTTGGGAGGCCTGATTTTTAAACAAATTTCGAGATGTCTCGGACAACAACCTTGGAGCCCTGCTCTAAATTACCTACCAATTTTATTTGAATTTGTTCAAAACATATTACAGGAAAAAACCTTTTAAAAACTGACAAACAAATTATATTTTTATGATTTGTAGGTACCTCCAGCTCGATTTACTTCTTACCATCGTGCGGAAGCTTTTATTAAAATGATTAAAAAATGTTGTTAAAGAAAGCTATGGTGTTTGACAGTCATCACTGAAAGAGAGATTATGCTTGTCGTTTACAAAGGTGTGTAAGGCAATGAATTATAAGTGTTTTTAGCGCTTATTTGTAGAAAATATTTTTTAAACTGTTCTAGTACTGTTAAAAGTAAGAATATTGAGGATGCGAGAAATAATAATGTAAAATTGATAACTGTAGATTGTATTATCTTGTTTGTTTTATAGTTGTGCTATAGGCCTATGGTTAATTTATAATTATGTGCCTTGATGAAATGTAATTCTAGTACCCAAGCACTGATAAAGGTGACATCGTCGACGAAACTAGTCTGTTGCTTTTAAAAAAACTGTGAAGTGGAATTAGAGTGAACTGTTTTTATTTTGACCATTGTAAACTACAATAATATTGGTTTCTCATAACCAACAATTAAATGCGAATAGGTTGTCTTGTTGCCGCGCTACGGTGAAGTGAGATGGCGTGGATTTGCAACATACGTCGCTTTTATACTTCACTGAAGAAACCCCAAAGCCTACCCGAAGCTGTTGCCCAATCACTTTGTACCAAAAAATCTGATCATTGAGTTACGCAAAAATAAACCGCTTAAAAGATTAAAACGGGAAACCATTAGTTTTATCCAATTTTTAAATTGTTTGCGAAACCACCAAATTAATGACTTGCGAGAGATTAGTTCTAGTCGCAGCCGCTAGATGCCAGCAATTTGTAACAAGGAATTTACTTTAAGCCTAGGGTTTATATTTCATGCGTATATTGATACAAAAATTAATTGAAAAATTCCTACCAACGTTGAAAAATAACGAAAAGGTTTAAATGAATTAAATTAATTGTTTTCATACTCTAATTAAACCTTTAATGAGAATTAATTGATTGAAGATGTTCATTTATTTTCTGTTTCCTGGCATACACAGTTACAGCTCATGCATATAACAAATATATAAAGATAAAATCTGACAACACAAACTACTAACAAGAGAACACGTTATCAAAATAAAAACTCCCAACAAATGGCAATGGTTTAAATATTTCCGAAAATATAAAAATTAAAAATACAAAATTATTAAGGGGTAGAACGAATAAAACAAACACTAAACACAACACCCTATTGAAAATAAATACCAACATAATTTTTTCTTGTCTATTTATTTTTACATTGCATCATAAGGATATAGTGCAATATAATAATAACTAAACTGCTCTAAGCTTGTTCACAGCATTCATTGTATGCATTGTTCGCAAAGCCAAGTAAGCTGTCGGGTGACAACACAATGACTAGTGAGTGTTAGGATGAGCTGAGAGTGCCTGAGTGTGGGTTGGGTGAGTAAGCGTAGGTAGATGTATTTAGTTAGTGTAGTTGCCATTACCTGTTGTGGGTATGTGAGTGGGTGTGGTTGGGAATAAATTTGACTGCTTGTGAATATGGTTAAAAAGGTTAATGGGTGAATGTGGAGTGTAAGTGTGTGAAGTGTATGGGTGTGGAGGGTGGTTGTGTGGTTGAGCGGGTGTTAGTGTCGATGAGTGGGTGTACGTGAGTGAGTCTGGATTAGTGGGTCAATACGTGTGGATGTGAGGTAATAGGTGTGACTGAGTGGGAGAGATGAGAAGGTATTAGTAAGTGGGTGTGGGTGGAAGTGATTATAATATGTGGTGTAGGAAAGTGAGGGTTGGGATATGGGTGAACATCACAGGATGTGGATAAATGTGTATGAATAAGTGTGTGAGGTTAGTTAGGTGCTTTGAGTAAGTGGGTATAAGTGGGTGTGATTGAGTAGGTGTGAGTAATGGTGAGTGGGTGTGGGTAGGAGGCTATGCCACGAGGCTCAGTAGGCGTGGGGGAGTAGTCGTGAATGAGTCGGTATGAAAGAGGTGGGTATGAGTCTGTGGGTAGAGGTGAGTGAGGTGGTGTCAATAAGTGGGTAAAGTATTAGTGGATGTGAATGAGTGGGTGTGGGCTTGAGGACATGGGTGAGTGGGTGAGTGGGCGTGGGTGTGTGATCGTTGCTGATTTTGTGAGCTAAGAAGGGCCTTTTTTTATTGTGTCTTTAAAAGCAACTAATTTTAAAATAAATCCAATAACTTGTTTCAATTATAAATACCATGAGTAGAATTTACCAAGGTGCCTGAATTCCCTGATTTACTTAGAAACTAACAAGCTGATAGAGTTATTAGCTATTTAACCATCTCTTGCCGTTAAGGAGTTACTTTCACATAAAACTTTACTTTGTGAAACTTTCTCAATCTCTAATTTGATAAATAAAAAAGTAATTGCTAGTTAGAAAAATCGTTTTTTTTTCTTTTACAGAACTCGTTAGTCTTACATGCTACATGCTATAACTTGGAACCATCGTTTTTACGCGCATAATGACTTTATTTTATCGGGCAAAGTTTCACAGCCAGGAAATCAAAATAGGTAAAGACAAGTTAATCAGTTCTATTGAACATTTAAGCGGCACTATTATACTAAGCAGTAAGAAAACATCTGCTGCACGTAACTGGTCTTATTGTATTAAAAATAGCAGAACAAAACAAACAAAAAGATTGTGGTTTCATTTCGGTTGTTTGCTTGTGACGCCCTTACAAGTGTGTAAGAGGATACACTTAGAACAAAGTGGTTCGTTGTGTAAGATGCCTCTATAACCTAGACATCTGCAGGTATCTGCAAATACATCTGAGCCCACAACAACCCTCGACCTGTTCATAGTAAAGCTTAAATATATATAACTGCATATGGACAAAATAAACTTTCTTTAATACATATTGAAACATAACAACTTGAAACAACTGTGGCGTAAATGTTTATATTAAATAAAAACAAACTCTTACCACAAAATCACAACTTTTATTTTAACCTAATGTACGTTTCGATTACAAAGTAATCATCTTCAGAGGTATTTTACAAATGACTCTTGGACGACTTGAAACATGCTTGTTACCTCAATCCCTACAAGTTTCTTCCACATCAAACTTCCTTCTCATCAAATATATATTATCGGTTTTAAAACGTTCTTCGTTGTCTTCCGACAATCATTCTCTTATTTCCTTTGTCCTATCAACTCATCTTAATTTAGGCCTCTCTCTTACACCTTGTAGTTACTTTCTTTCATCCAGCTCCTTCTTTGACGAACTCGTTTTCGTTTTCCCTGGAGTTTCCATTTCAACGTCATATCGATATCTGCTTTGGTAGGCGTTCTTGACTCATTCATTCTACATAACTGTAGTGTTTAGTTTTTTTCATCATCTGTTATTGTGTGTGAGAAACCCATAATTTATCTTATTCTCTCGTTTGATACTCTTTAAATCCTTCATTTTTTTGTACATCTGTGACAAACGAACACCTCCATCTCATTTAGTATTTTTGACTTGCCATACTTCACTTCCATACGTTACAATACTTTTAATAATGGTAATATATATTCTCTTTTTGTTTTCTTTTGCTATATATTCCTATTCTACCGGATGCTATTTAGGACGCGAATGACTACTCTGTCTTGTATATTTCTATCTCCTATTGCTTCATGTAAGTAATTCATCTATTGTTATTGTTTTAATCCAAATAAGAATGTATTGCTGTTGTTGACCACCTACACATATACACTTTGTTTTACTGAAGTTGCTCTCTAATCCCCACTATATATATTCTTCGTTAGTATAGTACTGTAAATACTTATGTGAATAAGTAGATGGCATAGGAGTCTGAACTAGCCGTACGTCAGGCATCGTGAAGGCAGCGCCGCATAACGGAGATGTAATATGGAGGCGTCAAAACGTTACACGATTTGTACGAAGAAAATGGAAGTAAAGGAAAGATTTTAAGGTTAGGTCAAAGAAAGAGTCTTGTAATGAGACCTGGGGAAGCTATAGTCATCCGACCAGTTATAAATATCTGTCTATCGAGCTCAATATCAGTTAAATGCCAGTAAACGCCTGAACCATAATAGCACCTAATCATCGATATCACGGGTATTTTATCTATGCACACTACCTTTCAATGTACAACTCCCCCAAACAAACAAACAACTTGATGTTTGTTACCTAATCTACATCTTTGCCTTGTGAAAACTAAAATAGGTTTATAAATATAAGGACAAAACCCAACTCAAGCTCGGCTTCACAATATTTCCAGCTATGGATCACTGTAAGTGAGGAAATGAAATCCAATTTACTCCTATATAAGACTTTGTACATAACAGGTGCCCTTAATACCTTTACGCGCCCAATAACATGCTTACACTGCACCAAGTGCGAGTGTTACCCAACAATATGGTCTGCAAATAGAGCGAGATATTTGTTCTAGTATCATTTCCCTTATGCACTGCTACCATACGGATGCTTTCACGTTTCTCTCACAATACACACTTTCAGATTCACTTATTTAAGGTGAATACTTCCTACACCACACATACAGAACCGATCCCTGATTCTAAGTTAAGGTCTATAAAAGGTAATCATTCAAAACAACTGTAGCTTTTTTTAAAATTAATCCACGCAACGTAATCCTCTTCAGAGGAAACTAACGCAAGAATATCATGTAATATCTGATTCCTATATATCATTACTACAATATTATATAAAAGCAAGTATAACAGTTATTCCTGTAGTAATATACTCTGAAGAAGATGGCTTTGGATTCGAAATGTACATAGATATTTAAATAAAGAAACTTCTGTGGTTAAGAGGTTCTATTTGATTAAAAAGGTGATTGTTTATTTTATAAAATTAACTGTATGAAAAAATTAATCAAGATCGATTTTCCAACCTGCATATCGAAACTTAAACCTAAACGTTGAGTATATTGTCTTAATATTGATAAAATAAAATCATGTCTCTTCACTAGAAATAAAACAGAGCGTTTTCCTTTACTAAATCTAAATTCCACTTCGTTTATTCAAGTGCATATTGAGCCCCGTCCAGAGAAACTTTCTTGTTTCTATGGAGATGTTGTCGTTAACATCCTACTTGTATCAATTGTTTGTTTTAAAGATGTTGCCAAGATATATTTCCAGGAAGTAGAAATTGGACTAAGATCCTCTGGCAATAGCCTCCCATAGTATTAGAAGACGTAAGACTCATTAATCGCACGAGTATTGTCGCTACTCTATACTGAAACCTTAGAAGCTCCGGTTTAAACTTAAATCAAACCAAAGACATTAAACTTCAATCAGCCTAAAGAGATTAAACTTCAACCAACTTGAAGAGATTTAACTTCAATCGCCTTAAAGAGATTATAATTCAATAAACTTAAAGAAATTAAACTTCAATCAACTTGAAGAGATTTAAACTTCAATCACCTTGAAGAGATTAGACTTTAATTAACTTAAAGAGATTAAACATTAATTAACTTGAAGAGATTTAAACGTCAATCAACTTAAAGAGATTAAACATCAATCAAATTGAAGAGATCAGACTTCAATCAACTTAAAGATAATGGACTTCAATCTACTTGAAGAGGTTAAACTTCAATAAACTTAAACAGATTGGCCTTCAATTCACTTAAAAAGATTGAGCCTCAATCAATTTAAAGAGATTGGACTTCAATCAACCTTTCTATCAAATTCTATCAAAAACATTTAGGCAACGCAACATGGCAAAGTCTTGCACGATCTGTATGCATCGTTTGTTTACAAGAGAGTCTTTAATAACAAGAGAGTCATCCAAGACTCCTTCACATGTTATATTTTCATTTAACGTTGATAGAAGGCGGCTTGGATTAATGGAGAATTTTATAGATAATCTATGTCCTGATTTATAGTCTAAGATTGTCTGTCTACAAAGTAAACGTAATTTTAAATTCTTAAAATGAGAAATATGTTAACGGAATCGTTTTCTACAAGATTATCCCGTGGTAACTAAGCGGTTCTACCAAGGAATATGTTACGGGAAAAGCTTATAAATGTTACAAAATATGTGTAACATCATGGCAGTCTAAATGTACTACAGGTTGGTTACATAACCCTGTATAAAGCTTTCAGTACACACGATGACAAAACTGCGAGCCCTTAAAACGTTTCCCTGAAGAGGATATTCACCCTTCTCCGGACTATTTACAGGAAAGGTTGTGCCGGCGACAAAGGTGAAGCCTTGGGTAACAGGATCGCCGCACTCAGCGCTAAGAGCTTCCTTGTGTACGCCACAATGCCGCGCTGTTTGCCTATAAAATACGCTGTAAATATCACACGCGGAATCGAGATAATACTGGCACTGTATCAATAAAGTGAGGCAGGCAAACATCAAGGCCTTTAGTATAACAAAGAAAATATTTGTTGCAGTGATTAAATACATATTTGTTTCAGCTTTAGTAAAACTAACTTGTTTTATTATTTGTATTTAATGTTTCTGTTTAACACCTACAAAAAAATAAAACTATATTTTAAAAATTCTCCTTGATGACATAGTTTTCAGTTTTTTTTATTTTATATCTAATTTGTGAACATGACTTTATCATCACAAGCTGAAGGAAAGAGTTGGTTATGCCCGTATGGCTTGACGTGTCTAGTGAACAAACATAAGAGAAAACGAGACATTTTCAGACATTAGGGCCATTTTGGGAGATGTGTCGCATTGTCAACTCTGACCGTAACTGATCTCAAGGTTTTTGTAGGTTAGGGCGGTTTGTATTTTGCTGAGTATTAGGAGTCATGATGTCGAGCAGTGTTTGTGAGTTATATTGTAAGTGGGTGTTGAGTAGGTGTAGGGTGTAGTTTGAAAAGTTTGTATATTTTATATTGTTCTTTTGTGTATCGTTTATTATTTTTGTTTTCTTTGGGAAGATTATGTATCTACCAAGAACGCATAAAAGAAATAAAAACAAAAAACCCAAATCACATCTAAATTATCTCAGTAAATTATACATTATCACCTCTGAATACATTTCCTTTAATTTTAAAAAGAAACTGACATCCTCAATTCTAACCACGTATTACGGTCTCTGAAAACAACTATATTTAAACAACACTGCCTAACATTTAAATGAAATCAATCATCATTAAATAATTAAATTTATTAAAATATAAAATTGAAAAACGATTTCTTTACAATAGTATATTAATTTAACAACGTAAAGATATTAAAGTAATATGATCTATACATTGAAATAGCTGTTATGCTACTAACCTAAAAACGTATACACCTTGGTTGTATGCAATCATAATATTCTCTCAAGTCAAGTATCAGCTGTATGTCATAGTGGATTGTCACCATCTACTGATTATTGTTTGCATCTATATTTTTTGTGTTGACACTAATTAAAGTGATTGAATGCCAGCTTAGAAACGTAGTAGTATAAAATAAAAGCTAATAAACAATAGTTTGCAATAACTAATACCTGGTATGATATAGTTTTAAAACTAATAGATCCATCTCAGGTAAATAAAACAATCTTCATGCCAAATTTCATTTCAATGGGTCCAGTAGTTATCACGAGTGATGGAATAGTGACACACAAAGCTCTCACAAATATATTATTAGTACGATGGTAAATATTAGTTACGGGTTAGAAACGTACATACAACACAGGGACTTCACAAAATAATATTAAGTCATGTAAGATGTTTTTTTTACATGTTTACAGTTTTTTTCACAATTCACTCTATTTTTCACGTAAAGCAATTTTTGTTATCCTTAAAATTTTACGTAATTAGTAATACGACAGATCTCTGCTTGACGCAAAACTGTTTTATATGATTAGGTAAACACGCTCTGAGCTGTGGATAACAAGTTTGGGTTGTAGACACTCAACAGCCGGTTAAGCCTTGCCACAAAGGAAATTAATTCCTCGGGCAATAACTTCGTCAAACAGTGCACAGTTTACCTCCAGCCTACAAGCTCATTTCATAGATAATATTAGCGTAAGTGATGTTACGTCATTAAATTAAATTAGAGGATGGAACATTGTGTTCGGCTACTCATCAATAAAGCAAATCTCTTGGTACTCTTGAAAGAAAATTTTTATATAATTTTTTTAATCATTTATGGCAAATAAATCCTATTCATATTTACTTATAATAAATCAATATAGGCAGAGGCGTTTAAGGATAATGTTGGAGCAGAGAGTAACACAAGAAACTCTTTAATTATTCTCCTAGTCACTGATCATTAGTCACTGATGTTATTTTCGAACAGTTCCACAATAATTCCTAAGTGTTGCGCCCAAGAACATCTATGTGGTTTCTGTATATTCAGAGAGTCACATTTCTTACCGATAATTGTAGTAGAGTCATAGGTGCATATTTTTATATTTATCTTTTGGTTTAGTTTGTTACCGGTTTACAGTTTCTCTGACATTGGCTACTCAGCGCCGAGTTCTTATTCTGAGTCTGCAGCCTACATATACATGTTTGTCCACGTTTATTACGATATGTTTTGTAAAAATAATTAGCACCTACAGAGCTAGTACTGTTATGGTAATAATTATTATCATTATATTAATTATTAAAATCATAGCTACTATCGGTCAATTATTATATTTAATAATTATATTATTACAAAATCTATACAGGGCGCAGTAGCATAAATATAATAAACCACCACAACCTTTGCTACAAATATTTAAATATTTGTTATTGTCATTTGTTTTGTAGTATTATTATTATTCACATTATTATTTTTTACAATATATATATATATATATATATATATATATTACATTGACCCTTGGTCCTACATGTATGAGCCACATACACACTCTTATGAAAAATAGTTCTCTCACATAAAGCTACTGTTTGCGGATATTGATGGATCACTTCTACATATTCTATTCCCAATATGTACCGTGGGTGTTTGCCAATGTCATTTGGTGTATTTGGTTTCGACTGTTTGCCCAGCAAATGCAAAAGACAATCGACCAAATGGTTCGCTGTTTGGTTTACTTGTGTACATTGTAACACACTGCAGATCTAGATTTGCTGCACATTGTGAGGAACTTTATGAACAATAACAGCTTTGTGTTTCTCACTCGTACACACAATCATATTGTAATCCTAATGTAACAGCCGAAATGCAACCCATGCAATCTATATAGCATGTTCCTTTAAGGTACGAAGAATCTACATAATCGACATTAACATCAAGCCAATCATGATTTTACCAAAAGAGAAAACTACATCCACATATAACTCAAGCCTATCAGAGCTTTATAAAGAGAAAAACTACAATATAAATCTCAAGCATTGCTTTTTTTTAACGAGAAACTACAACCACAAAAACTTCGAGCCAATCATGGCTTTATCGAGAGAGAAACTACAACCACATAAACCTCAAGCCAATCATGGCTTTATCAAGAGAGAAACTACAACATAAATCTCAAGCCCATTATGGCTTTATCAAGAAAGAAACTACAACTACAAAAACCTCAAGCCCATCATGGCTTTATCAAGAGAGAAACTATAAACACATAAACCTCAAGCCAACCATGGCTTTTTCTACAGAGAAATTACAACCATGTAAACCTCAAGCCAATTATGGTTTTATCAAGAGGGAAACTACAACATAAATCTCAAGCACATCATAACTTTATCAAGAAAGAAACTACAACTACATAAATCTCAAGCCCATCATGGCTTTATCAAGAAAGAAACTACAACAAAATAAATCTCAAGCCAATTATAGTTATTTAAATTTTGATAAATAATTGAATATAACGATAGTAATAAGGTATGTATTTTTAATCAAATTTTTGATAGAAAAGCATTTTAAGCCCTTCTAAAACTTTTAAGAACTGATTTCAATTGAGTTTGTTACAAAAATTTGTATTCAGTAAACGTTTAATATTTGATATTTATTTGCCATATTATGTTTATTATAACTATGTAAATATTACACTTTATTAGATACATTCTGCAAACAAAGATGTAAACATTGAATAATAATTTATGAATTCATATATTCATTGATTTTCGTTAAACGTTTTGGGAAAATATTACTTATATTATGTTATTTTGTTATTCTGTCGGGAATAACCCGAATGCCAGAACCATTTTTTTTTAACGAAAAAAACCCCTCCATGTATTGCATCGGTGTTGATGTCCCTAGACAAAGTTTATGACTCTTATATTTAACTACTGCAATGTAACTTGAAATATAAGTTCAGAAACTGACGTTACAGAAATGCCAGGGGAACATTTTATTGATATGACGGTTCTCAAGGAATATTTGAAAATTCAAGAATACAATATATACAACCTGTTATGTTGGTTGGCTTGTTTGCATAATTATGACATTATTTCTACAACGCAGGCAGGACAGGTTTTAAACACGATACGGATTATAGCTTGCAAATCGAAGGTTTAACTGTACACACACACACACACAGTTTTACAACTCTTCGCCACACACACACACACACAGACAGACACACACACACACACACACATATATATATATATATATATATATATATATATATTGATACAGAAACGTCGGTGATTTTGACACATCGATTGACAGTTTCACACCTCCCTCGTAGTAACTCCTAGAAACGTCTAGAAGCAACGGATGGAAATCACTAGACATTACTACTTACACAAGGCTTTGCAGAGAGTAGAGTGTTTATAAATTAGCGATGGGATTAAACGCTTTAGTGATAGAGTGACAGTTTAGTTACCTAACTATACTTCATTACAAAAATTTTTGGACGCTTTATAAATGTTAGGTGTGCAATTAATAGCAGCCAAAAAAGTTGGTACAAATAGTTACTTTAAAATTGTCTTATGATTTATTGAATCTATCAAAACATAACATACACTGCAAACACAAAATGACAACACACGGCGTTCCGTAGGCAATTTAACTACAGCGGTCAACGATTCAGAGTATACTAATTACCTGTGATGAAAGCAAGATTAAAACAAATTTCAATATTTCATTTAAACAGCCCGTGTTATGATGAGGCATCAAGTTAGAGATCTGTTAAACTAAATTCTTATTGCAATTAAATATAAAAAAAGAATCCATAATACAGAGAGTTCAATACAAGATCAGATTATGTATCAAAATTGGCTACAAATATGTGGCTTGGGCCCAACGTCTGATGACATCGGATTTTGTATTCTAAATGATGAATTCACTATTCCTTACATGGAATAAAGAATGTTGACAAACTGTAAATGGAAACAGAGGGAAATCAACAATTCCGTCCGTCCATACAGGTGTTCAATTCATTCGAATCCTAGAGAAGAAGTGGTGATTACGTTATATTATATCTTAATACGTAGTAACATTTCTAACTGTTTGTTAGAAAACTGAGTTTGTTAACAACAATGCCCACTACAAGATAACTGAGGGAGCGGCAAGTAGAAAATATAAAGAAAACAAGATATTTCCTAAAATAAAATTTAATGGCTTTATACTCAACCTCAAAGGCTTATATATTGTCATATGACGGGTCATTAGCATCAAACATTTAGTAACAAAATGAAATATTGCTAGTTGTGGGAAATGAATTCAAAGAAATAAAAGCCTAAATTAATTTCTACGAAAGTGATTGGTGTTTTTTTTTATTTATAGAAGGTTACATGACATCAGGTTACAGAGCCAAACCTACAAGTTTTCTCCTTCTCTTCTACTGCAGCCTTTTAATTTCTTATGTACGTAATAAACTTTGTTTGCTCTGTTAAAGCACTTGTCTATACAAAGGTAAAAGGAAAGAACAGTATAAAAGACAGTTTTACGAGTCAGTAGATAAGTGCCTTGAGTAGTTTTACTCAGCCTTTATCTGTTTGGTCTACTTTAAAGCTCCCATTTGGAAGCGGTGGTCTCGAGAAGTGTCCCAAAAAAAACTTGTAATATGGTATTATATGTGTTTTGATTTAAACTTAAAGAAACGTTGCTTGTTCTAATTAGATGCTTCGTGTTGCTTGTCAATCGTAACATGAAGAGAAGAACCAGGCTTTCAGGGTTTCATGAATATTATTATATTGGAAGAGAGGAGAGGATCCGCTAATGCAAGGCCACCTGAATATTTCAAGACCGTTAGATTTATCGACGATGTTGTGCAATCAATGAGGATGACGTGGCGCCATTATGTTACACGTACGGAATATAATTCAAGGCCGCAACAAGGACTTAGGGCATATGCCCTGGATATATCAGACTGTGACACTTCAGCACAGGGCTTCGTACAGTTCTTCTGACTGCAGTGAAAGCTTCTTGGATTATTTCATATTTATTGACACTTTCAGGTTACGCTACAAATTGAGGGACTCCGTGTTTGCCTAGAAAACGCTCTTTCTCTCGTTTAGGGGACCCGACAGTAACTTAAGGCGAGCATTTATCACGCTATATAGTATAGGAACTCAGCAATAAGGATGGTAATTAAGGTGAACGTTTTGTATAAAATACCAGTTTAGGGCAGCTGGACAACTTGGCAGTGCTATGATACACACATGTTTGGATAAACTTAAGTGTCAGATGCTTTCGGTGAATTTCTTTCTACAGTTTATAACAAATTAGTTACATAACAAAGTAATTTGTGTTTGTGCTTGAACTATGCACTCAATAAATTTAAACATATTAATTATAATTATATTTAATGAGAAATGTAAATAGTCTGTTACCTAAATTTCTTTGTTGTAGTGCAACAGCTTGACTACAGTGCACAAATATTTCCTCTAAAAAGAAAACTTTAAAAGAGGTCAAATGTAAATATCACGAACAAAATCATTTATATCCTTACGAAGAAGAAAACAAATATTCTACAATCTAAGATGAGGTGTAAAAGATTAACAAATTTTCTGCGCACAGAACTTTGTGTTCCAAGCGCATAGGTTGGTCTACAATGAACTGTTATTGCAACAACTGTAACAAAAGGAAATGATTACCAACTCTTACCTTTTCAATACAAATGTTGTTACAAAATAAGGCTGAAATCAAGCTAAATCTCAAGGTTACAAAAATTTAAGGTTGAATCTTCTCAGATAATTTTAGTGGCGACAGGAATCAAAGGTTTTTGCAGTTGCGACCTACGTCACTGGCTCAACAAAATTAACTATTGAAGCTAAAATGATACCTAACAATAAAATTTCTAATGCTGGCGTAAAATGCCAATTTAGCATCAGATTCTTTCCACGAAGCCTTTTGTCTTTTTAGATTAAAAAGGAACACCAATGAAACACTTGATGAAGTAAGTATTTATCACCATATACAACAAGTGCTATACATCATACTTGCTGGATGTTTACATTTAAATTACAAAGAGGAGTCCAATGAGGCCTTTGCTCACACCATAAGAAACGATTCCAACAAATACATTATTATTTAAACTACGTTAATATACATATGTGGCAAGGGAAAATAATTAAGGCCATTTTAGTTCATTTTTAGTCAACTTATAGTTTACATTTTGCAGCCTATAGTTTCCTCTCTCTGTAAACCTTTTCTATGCAATTTGTGTTGGAAACTAATTTAAATTATTAAAAGTTATTACACTTTTATAAACTTATTGTTACATAAAAATGTTTTCGTTACCCAGATTATTGTATTATTAACTACAATAAATAGTGATCTTTACTGAATAATGTCCTCAAATAAAGATGGGAAAATTTAATATCAAATGTATACATTCATATTTTCGGCGTTTTACGTTGAACATTTTGGGATACTATTAGCTCTATTTTGTTATCACTCCAGTTGGGGCTCTCCCGAGTGCAGAACCAAATTTTTAATTATAAATAAATAAAACCTCTTAAACAAGATAACGTTTTATTTATGTCCCGATAAAAATTTCAATTGCAAAGCATTACAATCGAAATGTACATCAGGCCATAAATAAAAATATGTTGTGGTTTGAAAGGGTTTTATTTATTTATGGGTAAAAATGTTTTGAAAACAGTTTTATAGTTTTGCATCAGCCAAGCGTTGCACGTGTATTGATTATCGTAGGACTTCTTATATTTCCATACCCCTTACTGTTGTATCTCATTAATTGAAGTCTTGCTGCAATGTTCCCACTGCAGACGATCAGAATGCTTCAGTGTCAGGTTTTGCCGGGATCAGTTTTCGGAATTTTGCTACACATTCTGCTAATTACGCGAGGCAACAAGAGATGTCACGCGCTATCTGTTACAGAAAACTCGAACTTCGTCAAGTAAAAGCTTTCGTTTCAGACTCGTGTCACAGAAAATTTAATTTACCTTCCGTCTCGTCTCTTATATGTCTCGAAACTTTGCGCCTTTAATGTCTATTTAGGGGCGCTCTGCTGAGAGCGGCAAAGAGGTTTATATTGAGACACCTTTCTTTAAAAGCACTATATTGATGCCAAGGTTTTTTCGCATTGTGCTGAGGCCACCCCTAACAGGTGATAAATATTGTAGAATATGTTTTTTCATCAAATTAAGGTAGTTATGTTGTTCAGGTAAAAGACGAAGATATATCTCAAGCAAAGAAAAAATTTTGTTTAAATCCTCGGTAACCATAAATAGTGCTTAAAATTACGGTAAATATCAGAACATAATCATAGCCTCACTTCACAAACATAGCTTATGTTTGTATTAATAAATTGTTAACAAAATTACACCACAATATTTTATCACGCTACTATAAAGAGATACTAAAATATTGTTACAAATTATCTATTATATGGCTTTTAACAAAAAGCAAATACTAATCTCGACATAAATTCATAGCTTCTTTTTCCGTGCCACGATGCCAAAAATTCACTTATCGCCACTTCTCTTGTTAATAAGTTACCTTATATTGCTGTAGTATTTCCGCTTTTCTTTACTACTAAATCTAGCCTAACTAAGCACCTAAAACTAGTCTACTTTGCACCTATATCTTCACTGTGCACAAGAAGCCTTTGTTTAATGCGAAAATACCTTTTCCTGTACAAAGGTCGTGATTACTTATCAACTTTATTTTAATTTGGTCAAAAAATATCACACAAAAATAATTTTTTTAAAAACTTACAAAACATTATTTTTTTATGATTTGTAGGTACCTGCAGCTCGATGTACTTTTTACTATCGTGTGGAAGCTTTTATAAAAATGATTAAAATAATGTTAAAGAAAGCAATGGTGTCTGAGAGTGATCACCGAGAGAGAGGTTATGTTTGTCGTGTACAAAGGTGTGTAAGGCAGCCACGCCGATACCCTGTAACGATACTTATGTTTATAAGATGTTACATTGTAAAAAGTAATCTAAAATCATAAGAAAAGCCAATATTAAGAAAAACAGAATGGCTAGAACAACCTTAGCCAGGGATGAGCAAACAAAAAAACAGCTGGGTTAGGGTAGCTTACAACCCTCCGCTATATAGCGTGGCTATGAAGGGCCTAATAAAGTATTGAAAACTTCGAGTGTCAGTTACTTCAGGATAGTTTGGATAGATTGTTTGGATCTCCCAAGGACAATCACAGATAACTGTAAGAAATCGGGAATTTATAGCATAAAATGAGAGATGTGCAATGGATTATATATTGCCCAACCCCGTAGGAGTATTAGGACACTTTGCTCGTTTTAAAACAACAAACCTGAATACTTACTCAGCGATGCCAACCATTGCCTAGACAACCAGCATTTTTGTTGTTTTTTCGTTATTTTCTTCTTTCAGTTAAGTTACTTACTGTGTTTTCTGTTTAAGACATAATGAGTGTTCAAAATGTTGCTACCGCTAGCCAAATTTTTTAAGTAATGTGTAAATTAATTATTTAATAATCTTCAACTTGATTTTCTGGTTTTAGTTATAGTTTTGTAATAAATATATTGTATAAGTAAATAGTATATATCGGGTATTTATATAAAATATTTTAAAGCAGTTTTAGCCTTGTTAAATGTTAGTATATTGGTGATAAGGTAAATAATAATGTATAATAGATAACGCTCATGAGTAAGGAATTTTGCTTTCTGCAGGTTAGAATGTTTTTATTTTTGACTTTTAAATGTATTATCTTGTTTGTTTTACAGT
Organism: Prosapia bicincta; assembly: GCA_036971475.1. Lineage (NCBI taxonomy): Eukaryota > Metazoa > Arthropoda > Insecta > Hemiptera > Cercopidae > Prosapia > Prosapia bicincta. Next base: position 135,917,450 of record JBAIZL010000001.1, on the reverse strand, counting down.
TGTACGATAAGCCTTTGGTTAATTTATAATTATGTACCTTGATGAAATGTATTAGTAGTACCCAAGCACTGATAAAGGTGACATCGTCGACGAAACTAGTCTGTTTCTTTTAATAAACTTTGCAGTGGAATTAGAGTGAACTGTTTTATTTTAACCGTTGTAAACTACAATAATATTGGTTTCTCTAAACGCCCAATAAATGTGAATAATTTGCCTTGTTGCCGCGCTACGGTGAAGAGAGATGGCGTGTGGATTTGCCAACATACGTCGTTCTCATACTTCACAGGAGAAACCGCAAAGCTTACTTGAAACTGTTGCCCAACCCCTTCTACCGAAAAAGCTGATCATTGAATTACGCAAAACTAAACCGCTTAAGGGATTAAAACGGGAAAACATTAGCTTTATCCAATTTTTCAATTGTTTGCGAAGTCACAAAATTAATAACTTGTAAGGGATTAGTTCTGGTCGCAGCCGCTAGATGCCAGCAATTTGTAACGAGGAATTTATTATAAGCTTAGGGCTTACATTTCATGCATATATTGAAACAAAAATTAATTGAAAAATTCGTGCTAAAGTTGAAAAAGTAACGAAAAAATTTTAATGAATTAAATTTATTAGGTTTTCATTCACTAATGGGAAATTTTATTTTACGGTGTGTGGGTGTGGGTAAGTGATTAGATGGGGGATGAGTGGGTGAACGTGAATGGGTGTGGGTAAATGTGTATGGATGAGTGCGCGTAGGGTTAGTGAGGTGTTTTGAGTAATTGTGAGCAAGTGGGTGTAGGTGATTGGGTGTGGGTGAGTGGGTGTGGGAGAGTAAGCGTGGATGATTTTGTGAGCTACGACGAATCATCTTTTATGTATTTAAAAGCATAATTAATTTTGAAATGAATTCTAAAACCTTGTTTGAACTTATAGATACCGTGAGTAGAATCTTCCAAGGGGGCTGAATTCCCTGCTTTACGGAAAGAATCTAACTAGCTGACAAGAGTACCCACCTCTCGTAATTATAGAATTACTTTCATTTGAAAAATTTGAAACTTTGTGAAACTCTACTTTGATAGAAAAAAAATTGTTAGATAGAAAAATATATTTATTTATTTCTACAGATTTCGTTTACAGAATTCTTAAGCCCTAATATACTACATGGTATGACTTGGAACCGCCGTTTATACGCATATAATGACTAGAGTTTAACGGGAAAAGTTTTACGCTCGGGAAAAAAGTAGATAAAGATACGTTAGTAGGTTCTATTGAACCTGTAGGAGTTACACTACTATATTAAACAATAAGAAAACATATACTGTACGTAACTGAACCTATTCTATTAAAATAGCCGAACAAAACAAACAAAAAGATTGTGGTTTCATTTCGGTTGTTTGCTTGTGACGCCATGACAGGTGTGTAAGAGGATAGGGCACTTAGAACTAAGTGGTTCGTTGTGTACATTGTGTCTATAACCTAGATATCTGCAGGATATCTGCAACTACATCTGAGCCCACAACAACCCTCGACCTGTTCATAGTAAAGCTTAAATATATTTTCCTAAAGGGAAAAATAAACAGTATTTAATAAATATTAAAATATGCATGCTATCTCACTATCTTTACTCCTGTTCCACAATATTAGTAACTAGAAATTAGCATCATGCTTCCTCCTCAAATTGTCCTTTCACATTTCCAGATATTTGATCAAGATACTAATTACTGCGTCATCTGTAACATTCTCCTACGCATACCAAAAAAGCATTGGACTAACCATTTCTTTCCCCTTTCAAAACAATATTCACCTTCGTTACTTTATATTTTAGTCTTGTGTATCAACACTGAAGATAGCATATATCCATGACGAAACGCCATACAAATCGTAAAAATAATATAAAGGATTATTGGGTCCCCGAACAATAGAACCTTGTAGGTTGAGTTTGTGATTTAGGGGAACCAGCAAAATACCTTTATCGCATGAACATTAGAGGAATATATATTATGGTACAACTATATATATACATCTTGTTCCAGGCATTTCTCTTACATCTCTTTGTTACTTACTCTCGGCCAGCTAACTCTTGGACGAAGTCATTTACGTTTTCCCTCTAGAATCCATTTCAATATCTGCTTTAGCAGGCGTTCTCTCATTTGTTCTGCATGACCGTATCGTAATAACTATTTAGTTTTTATCTTTATCGGTTAATGTGTGTGGAATTCCATAATTTCTCTTATTTTCTTGTTTGTTACTCTTTCAAGCCTTTACTTTCTTGGAGATCTGCGCCAAAAGTCCATCTTTGTATTATTTAGTATTTTTTTTCCAATCGATCTTTAATTTGCCATTATTCACTTCCGTACGTTACAATACTTTTAATAATGTTATTATGTATTCTCTATTCATTTTCTTTTGAGATAATCTTAACGTACAGGGTGCTGTTTGAGGTGCGAATGGCTATTGGGGCCTGTTTATTTCTATCTCTTATTGCTTCATCAAGTGTGGCTACTGTTCTTATTTTTTACTCATATAAGTATCATAACACTTTTTAATTCTAGTTCCATATTGAAGAATTTAGTCACCTATACATATATATACTCTCTTTAACTGAAGTTGATCTCAAACCACCACTTTATACTTTTCAATTAATAAAGCATTGCAAATACTGATGTGAATAAGTAGATAGCATAAAACTCCCTCATCTGGAATAAACGTGCGCCAGGCATCGCGAGGACAGCGCCGTACAATGGAGATGCTTCTATCCAGGCCTTATGGAGGTGTCAACACGCTACACGATTTGCACGAAGAATATGGAAGTAAAGGAAAGACTTTTTGACAAGACCAAGTGAACATCTTTTCATAACAACAGGGGAAGCTATAGTCATTTGTGGTCAGAGTCCCATGCCAGAGACTTCCTCTCCGCTGAGTTACAGCGCATAAACGTATTCATTGTCGATAATGAGGTTTTCTTTGCGTTGTCCGCGTAAAGGAAATTTAAGGAACCAGATCTCAATTAAATGCTACTAAACACTGATATCTATGGGAGTATTAAAAATCTATACAAAATCTATATTATTTAAGTATTATTTAAATATTTGTAGCAAGGGTTATTGACGTTAATTTATTAATATTATTATTTTTGATGTTATTATTATTTTAACAACAATTTTATGTTACGTTGGCCCTTGTTCCTACATCTATGAGCCAGATATACACACTTATATAATGATTGAACAGGAATGAGAATTTAGACGGAATAGTAAGACCTCCAATATACAACCACGTCAGGAGAAGATGTCGTGGTCACACTCATGGAGTAGCAGCGCTCAGACACGAGTCTGAAATCGGTCAATCTTTACACTTAATGGAAATAAAACAATACCCATTAAGAAGGCAAAACAAATAGATCTCCCCTCTAAAGCCACTGTGTGCGAATATTGATGGATCACTTCTACATATTATGTTCCCAATATGTACCGTGACTGTTTGCCAATGCCATTACGTTTTGTATTTGGTTTCGACTGTTTCCGAGCAAATACAAAAGACAGTCGACCAAATGGATCCCTATTTGGTTTTCTTGTGTACATTCTAATACACTCCATTGTCTAGATTTGCCGCTGAGGGTGGGGAACTTTATGGACAATAACAGTTTGTGTTGCTCATACATACACAACCTACATATCGTAGACCTACTCCCACGGTCGGAATGCATCCCCTACTATACGTTTAGCACTTTCCTTTAATATACGAAGTCATAATGCATATCAATTTAGACCTATTTCCTGTGTAACGCATAATGATTGTTTGTGTTGGCTGGGAAAGTTGCAGATTTTCTCTTCAGTTCTCCGCATTATATATATATATATATATATATATATATATATATATATGTGTGTGTGTGTGTGTGTGTGTGTGTGTGTTTGTATGTGTGTGTGTGTGTGTGTGTGTGTGTGTGTGTGTGTGTGTGTGTGTGTGTGTGTGTAAGGAGATAATACTGATAAGAGATAAAAGGAGGAACATTATGTAGGACCGATATGATAAACTTTAGTTGTAGGACCCAAACATCAGTTGAACCTTTGGGGCTTACTGTAAAAGGTTCGAAGAAAACTGGTACAAAGTAATGTAAACTATAACATGAACTGAAGAAAACAAAATTAATTCATAAACAACAATGAAACCTTCTTCAAACAATTAAAACTCAAATACACACTAAAACAGGCCCATAGATACACAGATTGTATTTAAAACCGGATGTGACGTATTGTTCTGAAGTGTGAGATTTAATTTAGGCTACATTACTTTCCGTAGCTTACTTCGTTACAGATTCATGGTTTCCGCTGCTGAACGTATATTCTGTAAGCTAAAATGCCTGTTAATATTAAGACAAACGTGTTATTATCAAAATAACTACAACGAAATTCCCTTCAAACCAAACGTGGAATGATCAAAACAGAAACATCAACAAATTAACTTCAAACCAAACCTGGAATAATCAAAACAGAAACATCAACAAATTCACTTCAAACCAAACCTGGAATAATCAAAACAGAAACATCAACAAATTAACTTCAAACCAAACGTGGAATAATCAAAACAGAAACATCAACAAATTAACTTCAAACCAAACGTGGGATAATCAAAACAGAAACATCAACAAATTCACTTCAAACCAAACGTGGAATAATCAAAATAGAAACATCAACAAATTAACTTTAAACCAAACGTGGAATAATCAAAACAGAAACTTCAACAAATTAACTTCAAACCGAACGTGGAATAATCAAAACAGAAACATCAACAAATTCACTTCAAACCAAACGTGGAATAATCAAAACAGAAACATCAACAAATTAACTTCAAACCAAACGTGGAATAATCAAAACAGAAACATCAACAAATTAACTTCAAACCAAACGTGGAATAATCAAAACAGAAACATCAACAAATTAACTTCAAACCAAACGTGGAATAATCAAAACAGAAACATCAACAAATTAACTTCAAACCAAACGTGGAATAATCAAAACAGAAACTTCAACAAATTAACTTCAAACCAAACATGGTTTTTATAAGAGGAAACAGTGCGTCATTAACCTAAATCCAACATAGTTTTATCAAGGGAGAAACTACAATGTCTTTACCCTCAAGGGAAACATATTTTTAATAAGGGAAAAAATAAACTACTTTAACCTCAAGCCACTTTATCAAGAGAAATACTACAACTACATTAACCGCAAGCCAAGTTTAGTTTTATCAAGAGAGATACTACAACTACATTAACCGCTAGAAAAGCACGGTTTTATAAAGTTAGAAGCTAAAACCACCTTAACAACAAGCCAATCATAGTTTTATCAAGATAGAAACTACAACCACATTAACATCAAGAAAATCATAGTTTTATCAAGAGAGAAACTGTAACAACATTAACCTAAAACCAATCATGGCTTTTATCAATAGAGGAATTACAGCGACATTAAAAAAGAATTATATGACTTTTGCTTCATTTTCTTGATTTGAAACGGTGGACGGGCGTCAGCGGTCTGAGAGATGCTAACAAGATGTAAAGGAAATTCTCGAGTAATTTAACACAGTTCAGATACGATAGTTCCAAATGTTTTTTAAAGACCTTCAGCGGAAAGCCTAAACATTTATCCTGTGAAAGACGCTATAGCAAACTCGTGAGAGAATTTATACAATCTCAATGCGTAAGACTGATACATTACATCGAAGGGCAGTTCACAAGATGTTCGACTTCTACGGCAGTGTAGCGTACTGATTTACTGTTCCGGCCAAAATGCCATTTCCCTGAATTATTTTGGTTTAACATTATGAAAACTCTTACATAGCCTCCTATTTTAATTTTATTCTCTAATAATAGGGGCTCATATTTCATTTATTACATTATACATCCGGATGTATTTGAACAGAGTTTTACATTTATAATTTACTTATCCACTAAATAGTTTCTTATTGCTAAGCCTACCTTGTTGAATATAACAATTTAATACAATTACTTCAAAATCTAGAAAAAACAATTTAATTATATCACTAATTGAAATTTATCAAACCATAGCCATTCACGATGGGCGCCATTTTATATAACGTTCCTTGCCTTCCACGTGGGGCGACAAATGTTATATAACGTACCTTCACTTAATGCTTCTCTACACTACAGGATAATTTTTACTCTTAGGAATTTAAATTAATAATCCAGCTACTTGCTTTTATAATTACAGATTTATTTTATCCTGAGATCAATATTGCATTTACAGCTAGTTCATATAATTCTTTTACTAACTCTAATATTTGCCGATAGGCATCAAGGCATTTTACTATTGATTTTTTTTTAATAATTCTAAATTTACATTCTTTAGCTATCTAGGGGCGTGTATAAGTTACTGTACTTGTAGTTTGATAAATTTTTATATTTTAATTAGTTACGGCTTTTTATGGAATTTATAAGAGTTTAAATGTTCTTAAATGTTTTTGTTTTAAAGAGTTGGCTTTATGATGAAAATAAATTATTACTTATTACTTGCGTGGTTCCTTGCTTCATTTCACTTGACACAAACTCACTTAGTAATACTTTCCTATCCCCTTTCGAATTATTTTTATTTATGATATGCAGGTGTGTGCAGTAACTTATTTCGGTCGATAGATGTGACAATAGACTAGCGCTAGCTAGGGATATTTCACAAGTTCAAATAATTTTACCAACAGCCTTCGTAACTTAATGAATTTCGTTATAACATATATATATATATATATATATATATATATATATATATATATATATATATATATAAATGAGTGTGTGTTTGTGTGTGTGTGTGTTGTGTGTGTGTGTGTGTGTGTGTGTGTGTGTGTGTGTGTGTGTGTGTGTGTGTGTGTGTGTGTGTGTGTGTGTGTGTGTGTGTGTGTGTGTGTGTGTGTGTGTGTGGTTGTGCGCGCGTGTGTGTGTGTATGTGTGTGTGTGTGTGAGAGTGCTCTGAGCATGTTCTAACACTTTATAGGATGCATTGATCTTTATAATTGCGTGAGATAAACTCCCTTAATTCGTTGCGTCATGCCATATGGTTCCATAAACTCACCTATATCCCTACACGACAGATGCTTTCCAATGGCATTGAGTGACCTTAGGGATTAGCCGCTGCTCAATAGAGCCTCCTGTAACCCCATCCGTCAATACACAGGAGGTGCATATTTCCACCTTAACGCCAAGTTCATTTATCACTTTCAAAGCCTTATCGGCGATAAAATAGCTCTTCGTTGCAGAGAGAGCGCGCTGAAACCTTCCCTGCAAGATGAATAATAGAGGTTCTACAAACGCAAAGGGTGAAAGTAAAAAAGTGATATCTTTCAAGATATAACATATTTACGAACACGTACGTTTTCCAACAAGTGCCCTAGTCATTCAACTTCGAATCAAGTCTGCAAAAGGCAAAAGTATGTTTTACGTTCTTAAAACGCATCTTTAACAGTGCTTACCTCATGTCTCTACTTCGGTTTATCCCAAGTTGTAAAAATAAATGTTTTGTTTGTTCACATCTCCTTCAGAGCATCGGAGTCTCCGTTTCATTTAGAAATTTTACACTCTTCACCGGCAAGTGTTTGTTATTTTCACAGTTTCTTGTTTCATTTAGGCTTTTACTCTGTTCCCTTGATTCCTCCCCTCCATCTTATATTTCCTCAACTACTAAAGAAAGTAGCACGAAACAGAGTTGGGTATTTGCAACAACGTCTAGAATTTTAGGTGGCATTTTTAAGCACAATTATAAACACTTTATTCTCTTAATTTCCCAAACAAACTCTTATTTTTACCAAAAAACTGTGTTCTATTAGCTTCTAAAGAAACTATTTATATTAGTGATTAAAGTTGAAACGATATCTGAAAACAAAGAATCCAGAGAGACAACTAAGTATAGATGACAGAATTAAATGTTTTATCTTGATTAGATAAATATTCTCCGAGCCACTAATCACCCCCCCTCACTCCATCAGTATTCATTTTTACTGTTATAAACTTGTAACAAATATATAAACATATGAAACAATCGATAAAGAATTGCATCTCTAATTCTACTTGATTAGTTTCCATAATTCCGTTAGATAGAAGCACCTTGCATTTCCTCAATACGTTTGTACATTGAAAACAAGGTTGGAATTACAGAGAAAGAGGCCAAGTCTAACAGAAACATAAGGAGAAATTGAGAAATTTCTGCAGCTGTAATTTATATTAATCAAGAGTAAATCACTTAATTTTTAAATTGTCGTCCAAAAACGTATTCCTTGCCGTGCTAAAACGTATATACCTGTACTATACATTCACAGATGAGATAGCAATTAATAACTTCAAAATAACGTAAGCAATCCCAAAAAGGACTTGATTCCATTCTGCTATGAGCGAAACCAATAAAATACTCATTGTAAACATATTCTTCCGTACTGCCATCTATGGGCTGATTTTAAAACTATTCAATTGATCAAGGTTATTCTGTATTTATTTTATTAATGAATTAATATTTGATAAAACTTAATTAACATTGAGTGTCAAGTATATTGACTTTAATTTTACTCCAATACAAGTTTTAAAAAGCTGAACTTGAGTGGATGAATAAAAAGTATTATATTAACGATGGAAAGTACTTATATTAACGATTTGAACAAGATATATTTAAATACAGAGTACAGGAATAGAAGGAATGGAAAATAGAGAAAAATAGTACCTAACAAGAAAGAAATTAACGCTATATTATTTAGAAATAGGGTTGAATTATAGGGTTGAACTATAGGGAACTATAGGGTTGAATTATATTACAATGACCTTGACGATATGAACCTGTTACGTATTTAAAATATGTAATATAGACTCATTTCTATTATTTTAAACCCGCCGCCAAAGTCAGGCAAAGATCACCTGTGATAAGGCTTTTTCTGCAGTTTGAACGGCAGAGCAAGTTAGACCTTTCCGGAGTGTAGTTCGATACAACACTACGTTCTATTATATTTTTATACTTATTCATTCTCCGTACCTTAGGTACTAGTGTAAGTTATTGCAACTATTTATTTAATTTTAAACTGAATGTGACCAGTGCGTGGAATAGGAACAAGTTTTCTGGCCAGAAATCGCTTATCTAATACGCGAATGCGATAAATGTGTGTATTCCATGGTGCACGTAAGTACAGAATATTAATTTATATAATTATAATAATTATTGGTCCTCCGATAGTGCTATTACCAAACAAATGTGGTCCTCCGGGCTGGATCTTAAGCCTTAAGATTTATTAAAAAAAAATCATTTATATGTGTTCATTTCTACAATTTCTACAAGTTTTTTCAAACTTTGTTTGTGCATGCAAACTCTGGAAAACTAGTTTCATGTCGCAGTATATGAAACAGCTGATGTACTTCTCTCATCTTTGTTTGGCTTTGGCGTGCATTAATATGTTGTTTTAAATAAATTGTAAAATTTTATGAAAAGTGATTTCAGTTGTTTATAGAAGGTTATCTCATTGATCCTACGTCGATTTGTTGTTTACTTAGGCCTATTTATTTCTCCGTTAAACATATACGTTCATAGGCCTAATCTCTTTAAAACCTTTTGTAATTTAAAAATTAAAGCAGTTATCTCATCTGCTACTATAAAACCATCATTTAATCATGGCAAAATCTTTGGCAGTTATTACATCAAAGAAAGAAAATGTATTTAGTCAAATTCAAGAGATTTTTGATTTAACAAAAAAAACATCGGATAAGTTAATCCTGCAAAAATTGTTGGTGCGCGCTAAATCTATAAATAGGCTTCGTGAAGAATTTTCTGATATCTTAGACATTTATCATGAACTAGGAATACAGTCGAACCCGAATTTTCAACCCAACTACGCTCCTCTTAACAGCATCAACGAGTTAGTCGATTATATTAATTCTACTGTATATTCGATAGAAGGTAAGATGTCATCAACACTGCCTAAAAGTGAAATAGTTACTCCTCAGTTACATATACGACTGCCTAAGCTTGAACTCAAGCATTTCGATGGTGAACTTCTCGAATGGATGTCATTCATTAATATATTTAACGCTAGCATTCATGAAAATGCATCGTTACCTGCAGTTTCTAAGCTTCAATATTTATTGACCGTTATCTCAGGAGAACCGCTAAATTTAATTAAATCTCTCCCTATTTCTGACGCTAACTATATAGTGGCTTATGACTTATTAACAGAAAGATATCATTCGCCGTGGCGGTTAGTTACTTTACATATCAATCACATTTTAGATTTGCCCTCGGTAAACAACACGCCTAAACAAATGAGAAATTTTGTAAATTTGTACTCAGGAAATATATAAGCTGTTAAAGGTCTTGACATCGATGTCACTAGTAAAAATCCTTTGTTATCTGCTATGGTTTTACGAAAAATAGTGAACTTAGGGACCGTTTTGAAAACTTCCGTTCATCAAATGTTACTGAAGAGAGAGTTGACTCCACTACAATACCTGATGCAGCGGAAATTATTAAGTTTTTAAATAAAGAACGTAATGAAGTTGAAGATGCCAATCTTCATTCTCCTTTCCCCTCAAAACCCTCCTCGTCTGGTTCACACACCCACTCTGGTTCGCAAAATAAATACTTTAAACAAAAGGTATCACTGGTGGCCTACAATTATGGAGAAGGCTCCTTCATTAAAGTTAAGCCTCATCCATGCTTTATATGCAATAAAATTGACCATAAGGTATATTCGTGTCCGGACTTTAAGAGTAAGGACGCCAAATCCCGTCTCAAAATTGTAAATGAAAAGGGGCGTTGTACCTCATGCTTAGGTACTCACCATCTTAACGACTGTAGGTCAAAGTATAGTTGCTACAAATGCCCCAAAAATCATCATACATTATTACATTTTGAAAATTACTCTACACTGCAACAGACCACACCTCAAACTTTGCGTCAAGACTCTCCGACACTTTAACAGGAAATAACCCCTTCTCCAATCACTAGACCTGTCGAAAAGCAGAATACGTCTCAAACCTCTAGTACTGTTCTCTTAGGCACTCTACTTGTTAGGCTTACCTCATCTAACGGTATTACCCATGTATTCCGTGCTCGTGTTCACTCTGGCAGTCAATATTGTTTTCTCACCGAGAGTGCTGCTCAATTATTGTGTGCTCCTTGTACTAAGACCACTCATAGTGTGGTAGGATTGTCTCAGATACCCTTACGCTCAAAAGGTCTCACCTCAGTTGCTGTTGAAACTCTTGGGAGCAAGGTTATTTCAATTAATGAAAGATTTTTAATACTGGAAAAAATATGTATTAGCCTACCAAGCACACAAGTAGATTCTGAAGTTCTTTCCAAGATTCATCCTTATGTTTTGGCAGACTCTACGTTTCACTTGCCAGGAGGCATAGACGTTCTTCTTGGTGGTGCTTTATTTTCACTCATACTTACTCAAGAAGCTTATGAACTCGGACCTGGTTCACCCAGGTTAATAGACACACACTTTGGCTTTTTAGTAATGGGTAACTCACCATGCCTATCTGGCAGTGACCTTCATAGTAACTCTAGTTCTCAATTATCAACTACACTTCTAGTTGTCAACGACATTGATCTTCACTACTCACTACAAAGGTATTGGCAACAGGAAGAACCCCCTGCTGTGTCTTAGGTTTCTCAAGAAGGTACAATATGTGAAGAACACTTTCTCACCACTCATACTCGGGACGAATCTGGCCGATATTGCGTCCGACTACCATTCAAGACTGAACATCCTCCTCTGGGTCAATCTCGTTTAAATGCAGAAAAAAGACTGCACTCTCTAGAGAAGAAATTTAGTGCTCAACCTCAATTTAAATCCCTATATACTGATTTTATGGCTGACTACTTAGCCTCTGGTCACATGATATACACTCATAATACTGATCTAACTGTACCTCATTACTTCCTTCCTCACCATGGTGTTTTAAAGGAGTCTAGCAGCACAACTCGTTTACGTACTGTATTTAAAGCTAGTTCTGAAACCTCTAATGGTATTTCTCTTAATAATATTTTATTAACAGGCAAAAAGATGCGAACGAACATTTGCGATTTATTACTAAATTTTCGGATTCATAACATTGTTCTTGTGAAATTCGTCAAATGTATAGACAGGTAAAAATGCACCCTGATGACCAGTGCTATCAGATGATCTTATGGCTTGAAAGTCCAGATCAGCCCTCTTTAATCTACAAGCTCACGACAGTGACTTACGGAGTGAATTGTTCACCGTATCTTCCCATTAGAACCTTACATCAGCTCGCTGCAGACGAAGGTGACTCCTATCCTGAAGCTGCAAATATTCTACGGACGCAGACGTTCGTAGATGACATCATCTCTGGAGCTGACTCTAAAGAAAAGGCTTAGAGCCTCCGTAAGCAACTCACCTCACTCCTGCCTCGCGGAGGCTTTGAACTACGCAAATGGACATCTAACTCCAGTTAACTGCTGCAAGATCTTCCTGATGCTCATTTAGAGACCCCTGTATTCTTTCAAGGCAGTAAACAACCACTTTTCACTATATTAGGTCTTCACTGGTCACCCTCTACCGATACGTTTACCTATAATTTGAATTTTCCTCACAATTCCAGGACTAAACGTCAAATTCTCGGTATCATTGCCCAGATTTACGACCCTTGTGGCTTTCTCTCGCCCATTGTTAAGTGGGCCAAACGTTTTATGCAACTACTCTGGATCAAAGGATTGAACTGGGATGAACCACTTCCATCTGAACAATTGAAATTATGGCAAACCTTTACAGACTCGGCTAATACTCTACGAGAAATTGTAATTCCTCGTGCATTACGAATAACACACTCGAGAAACTTTGAGTTACACGGTTTCTCAGATGCTTCTGAGAACGGTTATGCCGCCGTCGTTTACTTGAGATGCCAACTTAGTGGCACCTCTGTGTTAATTCGGCAAGTAATATCGAAGACTCGGATAGCCCCTCTAAAAGGCTCACTGTACCTCGATTAGAGCTAAGTGCTGCTCATTTACTCGCCCAACTAGTGGGATATGTTATCTCTCTTTTTGAAAAAAGTGTAGAATTTTCTTCTGTATTTCTATAGTGTGATTCGACAGTAACACTGACATGGTTACAAACACCTCTTCATCGATTGAAGGCGTATGTCGACAACCGGGTAGCCCAGATACAAGAATCAGTGCCTTCTCATTACTGGAGACACGTAGCGAATGAAAATAATCCTGCTGATTGCGCGTCGCGTGGGTTACTTTCCAAAGATTTACCACAGCACTCATTATGGTGGTACGGCCCCTTTTGGCTACAAAAATCTAATGATAATTGGCCTGTATCTCATTTTATGCCTGCAAAACTTACTGACACAGGAGAAGAGAAACCCGTTTCACCTATATCTCTCATATCAACTGCTCCTCATGAATGGGAGCTCCTCACTCAGTTTTCTTACTTTAGCCGACTCCAGCGTGTGATGGCTTATATTTTGTGATTTACTCAAAACGCTCGGCATTCAAGAAAGCTCGCTGGTCCTCTCAACACTCTGGAAATTAGAGCGTCAAGACTAGCAATTTTCAAGATGGTTCAAGAATCAGCGTTCAGAGACTACATCGGCCATGAAGAAGGATCCAACTACACCTGCCTCGTCACAACTCCGCCGACTCTCTTATTTCTCGACAAGGATGATATCCTACGAGTGGGAAGACGTCTCAACGCTTTAAAACTTCCTACGGATGTGCAACATCCTGTGATTTTGCCCAAACGACACCATGTCGTCAACCTTCTTATTGATTTTTATCATCGAAAATACTTACACTCGGGCGCTCAATTGACTCAATCACTTCTTGCACAGGATGTGTGGATACTCTCGGCCCGAAGTGTAATACGCTCTCGCATTTTTCAATGTGTTGTATGTTTTCGACACAAGCCTCACAATAAATCTCCGCTCATGGGTGATTTACCAAAAGCAAGATTAACTCCTTCTCGTCCGTTTCTCAACTTCGGAATTGACTACGGAGGTCCTTTTAACATAAAAATGCACAACTTGCGCTCGATTCGCTTGACAAAAACATATACAGTGAAACCTGTTTAAGTTGGAATCCATTGGGACCGGCATTTTTTCCGTCTAAGACAGGTTTCCGGCTTATAAAGTAGTAGTGTACTGTATGGTGGTAATACCATCACGAAACGTTTGCCGAGTCTATTTTTAGCGTTGGGGTTAGGGTAGGCCGTGGGGATTCTTAGCTGTAAGACTATTGTTTCTATTGTATGGCGCTGTACGAACACCACATAGATAACGGACAATTAATTTGTTCTAATACAGTATTTAATTTAATTATTTATTTATTTCCGATTAAGTACTGACTGTTTGTTTTCTACAGAGATAACACTTCAACATATAAAGCAAGTGTTTTTAAATCACAAGAAAACTATCACATTTTAACGTCTAAATAAACGTCATTCAACAGTAATATCGGTTATCTTGATTGTCTAATGACAGCCCGTAGCCTGTGCCCTGTGACGTCACAACTCGCAAACCTTGTTTTCTAGGTGGTGTTGGCTATGAACACTACAGAAAATGTTAAAACCTACATTACATAATAAAAATCTTACGTTTTAATGCAGCATCCTTTTATGCTTCTCCACAAAATATTTTTAATAGAAAACTATAAAACTAAAACACTCATACACTTGTCAACAAAATTTATGAATTAATGATGCAATTTATTAAAAATCATATTTTTCCTCTTACTGTATTTAGGCTAAATACTGTACATAGTAGGCTTACGTAAAAATAAAAGAAAATCAATTAGGCTTGAAAAAATCTAGCATTGACTTTTGTTTTAAAAGGTTAGTTTTACTTGCTTGTGTTTCAGCTATTGTTTTTAGTTGTAACAAAAAAAAACGCATTTCCGGGCTGTTAATACGTACCGCGAAATCTTCTAACTCACAATTTTCATTAAAGCCTCGCCAAATGTTTTCATTTTGTTTTCTACGATTGGTCTGTCTTCAATTTCTTCTATTTGCGCATGTTTTTTGCCTTTAAGAATGAAGCGGTCTCTCGCCTTTCAATATGTCAGTCAATATGACATCAATATTTCTGGCCGTAGATGTTTGTAAACCATTCATTGCGTTATCTTGAAGGAAACGAGTGCTGACACATAGCCTATCGTAAATTATGGATGTTTGTATACCATTGCGTTATCTTGTGCATATCAGCAATCCTTAACGTTGTTACAGAGTTCTCAGAAATAAATACGATCCGTTAAAATTAAGCAGACCTATCTGTGAATTTTGTTATGGTAAAAAAGTATATTATAAACTGTATTTTATCCAAACGGAAGTTATTGTAACTTTATATTTACAGCATGTATATGACCCGATTTTCCGGCCTATGCAGAACTAAGACGTAGTAAATACGTATCACTCATCCTTTTGCTTATTCCGCTTCCGCGTTAGACAGTTTCCGGCGTATGAAGGTTATTAACCAGGTAAATTAAATAGGCGACAGTCGGGACTTTTAAAGATTCCGCCTAACACAGGGTCCGTCTAAGACAGGTTTCACTGTATTTGTATCTTTGTTTGCCTTGTGACAAAGGCTGTACACATTGAAGTAGTATCGGACCTGTCGACAGATGGGTTTATTGCCGCTCTCACCCGATTTGTGTCTAGACGCGGTCTTTGCACAAATATTTATTCTGACTGTGGAACGAATTTCGTTGGAACGAATAATGTTTTACAAAATCTCATCATCTCTTCAGGCCGAACCCCTCTTGCTGAATTCTCATCACAACACAATATCAACTTTCATTTCAACCCGCCTGCAGCTCCTCATCAAGGTGGTCTTTGGGAAGCAGTATTCAAGAGTGCAAAACATCACCTCCGACGTGTCATCGGTGAACATATTTTAACTCTATGTGAATTTTCCACTCTCACAACTCAAGTAGAGGCTATATTGAATTCGAAACCTCTCACACCTCTGTCAAACGACGCCTCAGACCTCAATGCACTCACTCCGGGTCACTTCTTAATAGGATCTTCACTGGTTTCAGTTCCAGAAGAGGATCTTTTCAACGTTCCTGCCAACCGACTCAAGCACTGGCAGCTAATCAAGGCCTTTCACCAGCGTATTTGGAAGAGATGGCATCTAGAATATATCCATACTCTTCAGCAACGGGGAAAGTGGAACGTGCCAGCTGTCAACCTGCGCGTCGAGGACCTCGTGTTAGTGCATCAACCTGCACCACCTCTCGCATGGCCTCTGGCTAGAATAAGTAGTGTTTCTCCAGGAAAGGATGGTGTAGTGAGAGTTGTTCATTTGAAGACAAAGCAGGGAACCTTGACAAGACCTGCTCACAAGGTTTTCCCTCTACCTCTACGCTCATAATGAACTTGCGCCATAGTGCGCTCAATTTTTTTAAAAGAGATATTTCTATTTTCCTCTATGAAATTTTTATTTTTATAAACTTTCAAGATATTATATTTGTGTTAGTTCTCTTTGAATCCTAGAAGGAATCAAGGCCTCCGGAATGTTACGTATTTAAAATATGAAGGATGCAAGGGAAAAACCAACATAGTCAAAAAAGTTCGTTTCTGTGGAAATTAAAATAAAGATTTAAAACGTTATACTGTCAACATATTTGAACCAATATAATTCATAAATGATTTATTAAATAGCCTATTAACTCGTTATTTTAGGTTTTATGTATACTCAAAATTTGTTTTTTCTTACATATTTTATAGGGGTTTTTTTGTAAAGGGTCGTGACTCTGTTGGTTTTTCCCCTGAGTTTATCAGGTGTGCAATAATTAAAGGTTATTTACAAGGCTTTAGAAAACTTCCAACCAATATTTTTTATATAATACTTTGCTCAAGAAAATAAAAAACATGTATGATGGAAAAACCTTGAATTTTAGACAATTATTACAAAATGTAACAAACATTTTACAAAATTTGAGAAATTATGTTCATGAAATTCATTGCTGTTTGTACTCAAATTGTACGTAATTGAACACTTGACAAAAATATGCACACATGTTTCAAATATTAATTAAATAACAAAGCAACTAAGCAACCATTATCTTAGAAAAGTGTTATAAAATAAAAAAAGCATTTTACAAAATTTGAAAAATTATGTTTTTAAATAGTCATGGCTATGTGAACTCAAACTGTACATAATAGTACACTTAAAAAAATATTCTCACATGATTAAAATAAAACTAATCACCAATCCAAAAATTCGTCCTTACATTGTAAAATTATATTGTGAGTTAATTTTGTTCTTCTTAAAAGTCTCCGTCACAGTCGTCTTGATCTGCAGGACTCACTTGCACAGCAATGTCTTCGGCGCCTAAGAGGTTGGTGAAGTATTCCTTTGAACCTTCGTTTTCACAGTACTTCAAAAGAATTTTCAAGTCCACATATTTCTCCTTTGGCAGGCAGAGAGGGCCGCTGTATGGCTGCTGAGGTTCTTCAAGTACTGCTAGTGGTGGTAGATCCTTTTGCCGTCTTTGGGCCAATTGCTGCACTGTTAACTTCACTGCTGCAGAAAAAAAATGCTTGTATGTACTTCATTGGTCAATAGTTTTTGTTTTTAACACATCCATCCTCATCTGTTTTATAGGTCTAACTGCTGTTCCGTCCCTTACTACTCTTACTTTATAGCTATCTGAGCTCTCTTTCAACCTAGCTAACTCTTCCGGTTTTCTAGGCCTACTCTGTGTGACCGGTTGGACAGAAATTAGTCTAGACAAAAAAACTATTTTGGACATTCCTACCACTTTCACGGCCTATATCATTAAATTTTGTTATTAAATTACATTTTTCAAGTTTGCTAATATTCTTGAAACACTCGTACCTTTTACACAAACAGTCGGGTCCAGTTTCATGCGTTGAACAAAGTTTCTTTGTAGCGTCAGAAACCCTTTCCAAATTTCTTCCGTTTTTTGGTCAAATTTGCTTCAGTAGCATGCGCATTTTCGTCACTGCTATTATCAGAGTGTATTTCAGCATCAATCATATTGCAATGTAGCAATAAACTGAGCCACAATCATACCAGACACAACAACAACACACCGCACGACTACCCCTGGACTGCAATGACAGGCGACAGAAGTTGCGGCGCATGCGCGGGTTGACTGACTTGGGTTTTCCCCAGATCCCAACTGAGTGTTTTATCCCCTGCCTGACGAACTAAAATGCTGAAATAGCTCGTGACTGCGTACCTCGGCATGTTAAAGGGACGATTTTGACGATTCAGATGGCATAATAATCTCAAATTTTCAATATTTTGACTTAGTTGGTTTTTCCCCTGTACACTTCATATGTAATATTGACTCATTTCTTTTATTTTAAACCCGCCTCCAAAGTCAGGCAAAGCTCACCTGTGATAAGGTTTTTCCTGTAGATTGAACGGCAGAGCAAGTTAGACCTTTCCGGAGTGTAGTTCGATATACCACTACGTTCTATTATATTTTTATACTTATTCAATCAACGTACCTTAGGTACTAGTGTAAGTTAATGCAACTATTTATTTAATTTTAAACTGAATGTGACCAGTGCGTGGAATAGGAACAAGTTTTCTGGCCAGAAATCGCTTATCTAATACGCGAGTGCGATAAATGTGTGTATTCCATGGTGCACGTAAGTACAGAATATTAATTTATATATTTATAATAATTATTGGTCCTCCGATAGTGGTATTAACAAATAGAAGCTCTTTTCATCCCTTAAACAATGCTCCTTATCTAAAGAATATTTCAGCCCTAAAGTGCCAACTATAAGTTATAGGTGGGGTGGTTGCAGTTATTTGAAACAATAAAGACTGATAAAATCTCTACGTATTTAGAAGCAGAAGAGAGAGCTGTCTTATCCCGTCTCGCTGCTAACTTTGCGTACAAACTTAGCCATTACGTGTCGACATGAATTATTTACCTGACCTTTTCCTACGTTTCTAAGTAGAGTTGTTAGAATACGAAATCCAAACCTAAACACATTGAATAAGCCTTTTTAAAGCCGTATGATCAACAATGCCGTGACTTCATCTGATTTTATCAAACTATTAATCAGTATGTTAACTAGGATCTACCAACATCGCTTCTCATGACGACGCGTAATAAACTGGGAGTATCACAAAAGGAACCCTTTATAGCTATACCGTCCATTGTTTGATGGGGGAAATACTGTCAGCTGTTACATTCCCACCCATAAGGCTCTACCAACAGATCATTCACTAAACATACGATTTCCTGCAACAGCTGTTTTCGACGCTCAGTTTACTCGTGGAGATTATATTTTAGATACATTTTTGAATATTTGGTAAAAACGATTTTACTCTGATACGATAAATTGCGAAATATTCTAGCAATAGCTATTTACTGATATACATATTTAACAATTGTTATATTATTTGATTTAAATTCTAGTAAATTATTTAAATTCTTTAAAGTATTGTTAATAGATATGTATATATTACTTTTAAATATTTTTAGTGAGAAAAATGTAAACATTTTTTTAACACAATTTTAAACATTAAAATCTGTCGTGGCCTTGCGTAAAACAATATCTACGCGATTACGTAATTCTCCCGTGTCCCAGTGCCAGGAGATAGTTATCTCCTTAAATGTTAGACCTTCCTAGTTCTAAACATACCTTTATTTCTTTTCTTTTCCTGAAGATAGAGTTATAGTTTCCACCAAAATCCGCTTACAAACCAATGTAGATGGTTGTTAGAGAGTTGTTGAAGAGATATTATTTTGTACCCCATCAATGGATTTAAAATGAGTAAAAATTAATAACTTAGAGCAGCTGTTGTGTAATTTTTATTTTCTAAGTGATAACCTCTTTGCTCGTGGTGAACAAAACATGAGGATAAATCATAGCTTTCTCGTCACGCTATTTCTGAAACACATACCTTATAACATATAATTCCGTCTGATTACCTAAAGTGAATTAAATTATAGCATATGATTTCATGTAACAGCTGATTTTGTGTTACAGGTTATGTTGAGGAAGAGCCTATAGAGTTTTACGGATAGATTGTTATTAAATACAGTGGTTTTGATCAGTTAATGAATATATTAGTTTATTTTAATTGTATTATATATTAATACAAATGAATCAAAGTTATGTATTATTATTCCAATTATTGAAGGGTAAACATTTTTTGGTCCGCCTATACTTTTTAAAAACCTGATATGAATTGCATTTGTTAAAAACATTTGTAGGGCCTACTCATTAAACATCTAATAATTTTCTTGTTACCTACATTATTTTATTATTAACTACAATAAATAGTGATCTTTATTAAATACTTTCCTCAAATAAAGATGTAAAAGTGAATAGCAAATGCATAAATTCATATTTTTGGCGATTTACGTTGAACATTTTGGGATACTATTAGCTCTATTTTGTTATCACTTCTGTTGAGACTCGGCGGAATGCAGAACCAAATTTTTAATTATAAATAAATTAAACCTCTTTAACTACTTAACGTTTTATTTATATCCTGATGTACATTTCAATTGCAAAGCAATCACCTTTAGAATAGTTACTACAAGATTATTTTCTTATAGTGTACAAGAGGAGTCTTGTAGTAATTTCCTCTGAAGATGATTGCTTTACAATCGAAACGGACATAAGGATATAAATAAAAGGTTTTTGTTGTTTGAAAGGGTTTTATTTAGTAATGGGTAAAAATGTTTTGAAAACAGTTCCTATATTTTCGCATCAACCAAGCGTTGCACGTGTATTGACTGTCGTAGGACTTCTTATATTTCCATACCCCTTACTGTTGTATCTCATTAATTGAAGTCTTGCTGCAATGTTCCCACTGCAGATGATAAATTTTGTTGTTTGAAAGGGTTTTATTTAGTAATGGGTAAAAATGTTTTGAAAACAGTTCCTATATTTTCGCATCAACCAAGCGTTGCACGTGTATTGACTGTCGTAGGACTTCTTATATTTCCATAACCCTTACTGTTGTATCTCATTAATTGAAGTCTTGCTGCAATGTTCCCACTGCAGATGATAAATTTTGTTGTTTGAAAGGGTTTTATTTAGTAATGGGTAAAAATGTTTTGAAAACAGTTCCTATATTTTCGCATCAACCAAGCGTTGCACGTGTATTGATTATCGTAGGACTTCTTATATTTCCATAACCCTTACTGTTGTATCTCATTAATTGAAGTCTTGCTGCAATGTTCCCACTGCAGATGATAAATTTTGTTGTTTGAAAGGGTTTTATTTAGTAATGGGTAAAAATGTTTTGAAAACAGTTCCTATATTTTCGCATCAACCAAGCGTTGCACGTGTATTGACTGTCGTAGGACTTCTTATATTTCCATAACCCTTACTGTTGTATCTCATTAATTGAAGTCTTGCTGCAATGTTCCCACTGCAGATGATAAATTTTGTTGTTTGAAAGGGTTTTATTTAGTAATGGGTAAAAATGTTTTGAAAACAGTTCCTATATTTTCGCATCAACCAAGCGTTGCACGTGTATTGACTGTCGTAGGACTTCTTATATTTCCATAACCCTTTTTTTTTTTTTTTTTTTTTTTTAACTTGGGAGGGGTTTGAATTGCCCGAAGCACTGCTACCTTAAGGTATATTGTACTTACCTCCCTGATCTAGTCAAATAACCCCTTCCCTCTTACCAGGTTTAGGAGTTTCCTGACTAGAGTTTTACCTTCAGCATCCACCAAAGCCGTTCCATCACCAAAGAGGTTGAAGCGCCTCTCAGCAAGTACTCCACATCTGTAAATAATGTGTGTGGCAGTCTCCTGTTCCTGCCCGCACAATCTGCACACTGGTTCATCCTTGTAGATACCCATTTTATGCAAATGTTTCCTTAGTCCACAGTGTCCCGTGAGTAGTCCTGTGGCTATCCTTAATTCCTGCCTAGACAGATAGATGAAACTCTTCTGCAGCCCCAAGGAAGGTCTCCTAAGGGTTAGCTTACTGTGCCTCATCCCTTCGGCCCTGATCCAGTGCTCACAGTGTCTTTCAGCCATCCACCTTCGCACTGTCATCCTGACCATGGATTTGGAAATACCCACCGCAGGTTCCGGTCCAATCAGGGGAGTCGAGGACCCCTCCCTGGCCAGCGCATCTGCGGCTTCATTTCCAAGTATTCCCCTATGCCCTGGCACCCAACCAATCTTGACTTGATTGTGCCTTGTCAGAGCTTGTAGGTTAATTAGGCACTCCCTGACTATGGCCGAGGTGACCACGTGTCCGTTTAGTGCCTTAATTGCTGCCTGACTGTCGGAGAAAATAGCAATCCGGGCCCCATGTGTTTCCCTTCTCGCTATCTCTCCCAGACAGGCATTTATAGCATATACTTCGGCCTGAAAGACAGAGGTATGCCTCCCCAAGGAAAAAACTAGTTCTACCCTTGGGTTTTTACAATACACCCCCGCTCCAGTGCCGAAGTCCATCTTGGAGCCATCTGTGTACCAGATCTGAGCTCCCGATGTTAATGTCCCTGACCATTCCATCACAGTTTGGTGGACCTGGTCAGGTGCAAACATTCGAGTAATGTGGTCGCTGCCCATTTCCAAGACGGGTTCTTTGACCACACACTCGATACTCATATGTCCCGAGACATCTGGGAGGTTAGCCCAGTTGCTCGAGTTGCGCAATCTCCATGCCGCTAGCCTCGCCTCTCCCCTAAGGACAAGCTCAAGGGGAGGGAGGTTAAGCATGACTTCCATTGCTGCACCTGGTGTAGTTGACATCGCTCCCAGTGTGCACAGACAGGCCAATCTCTGGATAGAGCTCAGTTTAGCTCTTGTCTGTGCCTGGTTGGCCTTTGTCCACCACACCAGAGCTCCATAGGTAATCATAGGTCTTATCACCCTCAGATACATCCAGTGCATCATTGATGGCTTCAGTCCCCATTTCTTACCCACCATTCTTCTCACAGTCATCAGTGCCCTTTTGGCCCTGTTAACTGTCCTCTCAAGATGTGGATTCCAGGTGAGTTTCCTGTCCAGAGTAACTCCCAGGTACTTCACCTCCCCCACAAACTCAAGGTATTCACCAAACAAGCGGGGCATCCTGGTCGTCAGATCTTTTCGCTGTCTGGTGAAGTTAATGAGAGCAGTCTTTTTTGGATTTACCCTAAGGTTCTCCTTTTTACACCACTCTTCAATCAGTCGTAGAGGATTTCTGATTACCTCAAGGACTGTATCAGGGAATCTGCCCAGGATCAGGACAACTATGTCGTCCGCATATCCTAGACAGAAGTACCCCTGTTCATTCAGGAGTTCAATAAGGTTGTCAACCACTAGGCACCACAACAGAGGAGAGAGAACCCCCCCCCCCCCCTGTGCACAGCCCAGACTTGTCTCCGCCCTTCTGACCTCCCCTGCCACCTCTACAGAAATGCTTCTGTTTGTTAACATGGAACTTATCCAACCACACGTGGTCGCATCCACTCCATGACGTCTTGCACCACTTACCATCGTCTCCACTGAGGGGTTATTGAAAGCCCCTTCAATGTCGAGGAAGGCACCTATGGCACAACCTTTCTTAGCGATCATTTGCTCAATCCTACCAACCACTTGATGGAGAGCTCCCTCGCAAGATTTCCCCGGTTGGTAAGCATACTGGTTCCAATGCAGTGGTTTGATAGCCAAAGCACCCCCCCTAATATGCCTATCAACCAGTTTTTCAAGTCCCTTGAGAACAAAGGACATGAGTGTGATAGGTCTGTATCCTTTCCCTTCCGATTGGTTACCGGTGGGCTTAGGTATAAAGACCACCTTACTAGATTTCCAGGCTGCCGGCACATGCCCTAGAGCAATGCTTAGCCTGTATAATTTAGTAAGTACCAGCACCAGCATATCCATTCCCTGCTGCAGCAGCACAGGATAGATCCCATCTGGACCTGGAGATTTGTAGGGTTTAAAAGTGCCAATAGCCCATCTTACCCTTTGTGGAGTTACTATCCTCCTTGCCACTTCCCAGTCCTCCCTCTTACCACGTCTTGTGGAGAGTTTGGTAACCGGTTCAGTGTCTGCTCCCCCAAGTTTCCTCAGGGTACTGGAAGGGAAATGTGTCCTGATTAATTCTTCCACAGTTTCCCCTGCCGTTTTTGTTATATTTCCCAGTGGAGTTCTTAGCATCCCCACCGGGTTCACTGGGTCCTTAGAGAGCACTTTATACAGTCGTGCCCCTTCCCGAGTTTTGTCAATCTCATGACAAAACTCCTTCCAGGACTTCCTGCGCGCTTCTCTAATTGCCCTGTTGTATTCGGTTAGTGTTTTCCTATACAGGTCCCACTCCCCGTTCTTTTTTGCTCTATTAAAGAGTCTCCTGGTGGTCTTCCGAAGTTTGGCTAGCTTCTTGTTCCACCATGACGGATCCCCTACTTTCCTCCCCTCACTGAGAGGGCAGTTATCGGTAAAGGATTCTATTATAGCCTCGCCAACCAATGTGGCAGAGTCTTCTAGCTCTCTCCTCCCACCATACTCCAATCCAGCCTCCTCAATCCGAACACCCAGGTCCCTCCTGTAGGAGTCCCAGTCTGTTCTTCTTGGATCCCTGGTTGGACGAAGCATGGCTGGATTTAGAGAGATATCATACCTAATATGTCTGTGATCAGAAGAAGATGGTTCATCCGACACATGCCAATTTAGTACATACCTAGCCATCTGGTTCGATGCCACCGTAATGTCCAGGACCTCCTGTCTGGCCCTAGTGACAAACGTCGGCTCTTCCCCCTGATTTAGGACTAGTAGATTCTTAGAGCTAAGATAAGCTAAAAGTTCCTCACCTCTAGTGTTTGTACCTGTACTACCCCACGAAGTGTGATGGGAGTTAGCATCCATACCCACCAGCAGCTCCTCATCCACAGCCTCGCAGTGCTCGACCAGGCTCCTCAGCTCTTGTGTTGGCAGAGCCCCCGCGCAGTCAAAGGGGAGATATGCCGTGGCCAGGTTCAGCCTCTTCATCCCCCCCTCCGCCCGCAGCTCCACCGTCACTGCTAACAAATCCCTGCAACAGAAGTTCGTTAGTACAAAAGCACACAACCCCCTCCTAACCAGGATACACGTCCTGGGAACACCGGAGTCCTTATCATACAACAACTTACCTCCAGATGTCGCCAGCCCGCATATTTTTCCTCCAGAAATCCATGGTTCCTGGATGAGCACCAAGTCCACCTCTCCCCTGTCCAGCATCCTACACACGACAGCACTCGCCGCCCTGCTATGCTGTAGGTTCACTTGGAGGATCTTGATCATTGTTCTGCTTAATTTGCAGTCGCCTGGGTCCGCAGAGCAGCCCCAGGACTAGACATTGAGCTCAACTCTACAGCCACTTCACCGGTTTCTGCAGTCGGCAGCTTGACAGCCGCCCCCGCACCCCCAGTGATGGTTGCCGTTGACACATCTGCTACAGACTCACGGTTTGCCGTCTCATTGGCTCCCACTGTCTGTGCAGTCTCGAAATTAATTCTTATACTTACTTGGTCCATTAAAGTCCCACGAGTATGGGGGAAATAACGGTCGACCAGAGCAGAGCCCCCACTGCCCTGGCAAGACAACATACAATGAGGTTTTGTCTGGTTCCTCAAGGGGATCGTTTGGGACTGCATTTTATACCCTGCAGCCATTCATCCTTCGGCACGATGCCTTCCACCTTGGATTGGGTATTCAGTCACTGACCTTGAAGCACACCCCAAGTTCAGGACATTATTAACTGCTCAGATGAACAGCCTGCTTTACTCTCTTTTTTACAACTGTGTCGTTTGGGCAGTTTCCCGCCCCTACTTCACTGTCGCATTGCCCTTGGTTCACCCGGGAGGTGAGAGTAGCATTGTGAGGACTTAATTCCCAACTACCCCAGTCTCCCCGGTCAGAGCACTCGGTTATTTCTACCAAGCCCAACCGGTTGACTGACGAGGAGGGATAATTCCTCACCTTTGAACCATAGCCTTGGTCCAGGCCTGCATATTCAGAAACCTTCCGGAATCCTTATTCACAGGTAACCTACATTTCTGTAGGCCGTCCCACTATCCGCCACCTGTGGACCCGCCCGTTTGCTCAGGCCAGCTTGCCGGGTTCCATAACCCTTACTGTTGTATCTCATTAATCCAAGTCTTGTTGCAATGTTTCTACTGCAGATGGTCAGATTGCTTAAAAATCAAGTTTGGCCGAGATTAGCTTTCGGAGTATTGCTACACGTTAAGCTAATTACGCTAGGCGACAAGAGATATCACGCGCTATCTGTTACGGGAAACACGAACTTCGTCACGTAAAAGCATTCGTTTCAGACTCGTGTCACTGAAAATTAAATTTACCCTCGTCTCTTATGTGCTGGAACTATGCGGCTGTTGTGTCCATGTAGGGGCGCTCTGCTGAGAACGGCAAATAGGTTTATATCCAGACACCTCTCTTTAAAAGCAGTATATTGATGTCTGCCAGGCATCTTTCGTATCGTGCGGAGGCCATCCACCCACAGGTGATAAATATTATTGAATATGTTTTTTCACCAAATCAAAGTAGTTATGAGGTTTGGGTAAAGACGAATAGAGTAAACAAATATTCTTTGAGCTTAGCTTGTGAGGTTATGTTAAAAATAAATAAAAACATGCACAAAACTCACAAATAAATCATTTATTTACTCATACGCGTTTCAATGACCAAGTCATCATCATCACTCAGTTGTAAGTTAGAGTGTGTAGTAGTAACACTCAATGATGATGATGAGTTGGTCATTGAAACGCGTATGAGTAAATAAATGATTAATTTGTGAGTATTGTGTATGATTTTATTTGTTTTTTACGAATAAAATGTTTAAAACCTCGATAGCCATAAAAGTTTGGAAAATATTTTAACTTAAACATAACCTCACTTATTAAATAATACACAAAAACCTTTAAACACATATATTATGGGGGAGGTGGTAGTAGATCTCAAACAAAGAAAAGGTTATTTAAAACCTCGATAGTTCCTAAAAGATTCTAAAAATATCATAATCATAGCCTCACTTCACAAACATCTCTTATTTCTATATGTATAATTTTTTAACAAAATGAGAACAATGTTATACCACGCTACTATAAAGATATAATAAAATATTGTTACAAATTATCTGGTTGGGATGGATTTGGCTTTTAACAAAAATAAACACTAATCTACGATGTAAATCCATGCTTTCTTGTTCTGCGTCGCGATGCAAAAACGCTTGTTATTAAGTTACTTTGTGTTGCTAAAGTGTTTTTCCTTTTATTTACTACTTAATCTAGCATAACTGGATACTTTGTATCTACATCTTGACTGTGCATAAGTGGCCTTCGTTATATGGGAAAGTTTCCTTTGCCGGTGCACAAGTTGTGTTTACTTACCAACTTTATTTTAATTTGGTCAAAAAATATCACAAAAAACTAAACCTTTTAAAAACTCACAAAACATTATATATTTAGGATTTGTAGGTACCTGCAGCTTGATTTACGTTTTATTATCTTGTGGAAGGTTTAATTAAACTTATTTTTAAAGTATTGTAAAAATCCCGTAGAAGTATTATGACACTTTAGTCATTTTAAACGCAACAAACCTGAATTCTCAGCGGTGCCAAGCATTGCCGAGACAACCAGCATTTCCTTAAGTTTGACCTTCATATGATGTTAAAACATGTTGCGAGGTACAACACCCTTGAAGCATGAGAGACCTGGTTTATAATCAAATTTCGTGATGTTACAGTTAACAATGTTGAAGGCCTGCTCCAGGATTCCTCCCTTCTTTTTCCGAATTCTGTGTTGTTTCGCTAAGCATTTGTGGTTTTATAAGTTTTGTGTTTTCTTGATTTATTCTGGCTTTCTAACTTGACTTTCTGTTTTTAGTTATAATTTTGTAATACATTTATTTTATAAGTAAATAATTTATAGTACGTATTTATACAAAATATGTTTTGAATTGTTTTAGCCTTGTTTAAGTTTAGTGTATTAATTATAGGGAATATAATAGTGTTAAATAGACAACTCTCATGTGTAAGGCGTTTTATAGTTTGACTTTTAAATGTATTATCTTGTTGGTTTTATAGCCGTACGATACAAAGCCTATCGTTATTTATATTGATATAGCTTGATGACATTTGTTAGTAGTACCCAAGCACTGATAAAGGTGACATCGTCGTCGAAACTATTCTGTTTGATTATTTAAACTAGGGTGTAGTGGATTTAAGAGCGAAATGTTTTTATTTTTGCCGTTGTAAACTATAATAATATTGGTTTCTCATAACGTCCAAATTCGAATAACTTGTCTTGTTGCAGCGCTACGGTTAATTGAGATGACGTGTCAATTTTTAACATAGGTGGCACTTATATTCCACAGGAGAAACCCCAAAACCTACCCGAAACCAACCCCTTCTACTCAAAACCCCGATTATTGAATTACGCAAAACTAAACCGTTAAAGGATTAAAACGGGAAACGATTAGTTTATCCAACTTTTAAATTGTTTGGGAAGTCACCGAATTAATGACTTACGAGAGATTAGTTCTGATCGCAGCCGCTAGATACCAGCAATTTGTAAAGAGGGATTCACTTTAAGCCTAGGGCTTACATTTCATGCGTATATTGATATAAAAATAAATAGAAAAATTCCTACCAACGTTGAAAAATAACTAGAAAAATTTAATGAAATTAAATTGAAGATGTTCATTTAATTTCTGTTTCATTGCAAACACAGTTACAGCTCATGCATATAACACATATATATAAAGATAAAATCTGACAACATTAAAATACTAACGGGAGAACACGTTCTCATAATAAAACCACTCAACAAATGAAAACTATTTATATATTTGTGAAAATATAAGAATTAAAAACAAAACTATTAATGAATAAAGCAATTAAAATAAATACTAAAGACAATAGCCCATTGAAAATAATTACCAAATATATTTATTCTTATCTATTTATGTTTACATTGTATCACAAGAAAAAATTGCAATATAACAATAGATAAACTGCTCTAAGCTTATTCACGGCATTCATTGTATGCATTGTTAGCAAGAGGAAGTAGACTGTTGAGTGATAACACAATGACAAGTGTGTGTTAGGATGAGAAGAGAGAGAGTGTGTGTGTGTGTATGTGTGTGTGTGTGTGTGTGTGTGTGTGTGTGTGTGTGTGTGTGTGTGTGTGTGTGTGTGTGTGTGTGTGTGTGTGTGTGTAGGGTGGGTGTGTGTTGGGTGGGTGAGTAAGCTTAGATAGGTGTATTTAGTTAGTGTAGTTGCTAAAGTGTATGGGTGTGGAGTGTGGTTGTGTGATTGAACGGGTGTTAGTGTCGGTGAATTGGGGTAAGTGAGTGATTCTGGATTAGAGAGGATGATTATTAATGAAGGGTGTTTTTGAATCGGTGTGGGTGAAGGCTGTTAATGAGTGTTATTGACTGGGTGTGGATAGGTGGGTGTTGGTGATTGGTTGTTGGCGAATTTGTGTGAGTGAGTGGGTGTAGGTTGGTGAGAGTTGGGGTGGGTCATTAAGTGTGGATGTGAGTTATTAAGTATGGCTGAGTGGGAAGGGATGACAGGGTATTAGTAAGTAGGTGTGAGTGATTATGGTGTGTGGTGTCGGGAAGTGAGTGTGGGGAGGGGTATGAGTGGGTGAATGTCACAAGGGTGAGGGTAAATGTGTATGAATGAGTGCGTGTGGGGTTAGTTAGGTGTTTTGAGTATTTGTGAATAAGTAGGTGTAAGCGAGTGGGTGTGATTGTGTAGGTGTGAGTGAACGAGTAATGGTGAGTGGGTGTGGGTAAGAGGCAATGCAATGAACGTCAGTAGGCGTGAATGAGTGGTCGTGAGTGAGTCGGTGTGAGAAAGGTGGGTATGAGTCTATGGGTATAAGTGTGTAAGGTGGTTTCTGAAAGTGAGTGAAGAATTAGTGGATGTGAGTGAATGGTGTGGGTTTCTCGACGTGGGTGAGTGGGTGTGGGTAAGTGGGTGTGGTTGGGTCGATGTGTGTGTGAGTGAGTGAGATTGATATATTTCTGATCTATCTCGGATCTTCTTTTATTATGTCTTTAAAAGCAAACTAATATTTAAATGGATTAAAAAACCGGTTTGAACTTGAAGATAACGTGCATAGAATCTTCCAAGGAGGCTGAATTCCCTGATTTACAGGAATAAACTAACAAGCAGATAAAGTTACCAGCTATTTAACCATCTCTCGCCGCTAAGGAGTTACTTTCACTTAAAACATTACTTTGTGAAACTTTCTCAAACTCTACTTTGATAGGAAAAAAACTAATTGTTAGTTAGAAAAGTCTATTTATTTATTTCCTTAAATTTCCTTTACAGAATTCGTAAGCCTTACATTCTACATGCTACATGCTACATGCTATAACTTGGAACCGCCGTTTGTACGCGTTAATGACTAGAGTTTAACGGGGAAAGTTTACACTCGGGGAAACAAAGTAGATAAAGACCGTAAAAGGTTCTATGGAATATTTGAGAGTTACACTACAATACAAAACTTTCACTTCAAACTATAATAATAATAAATTCTTATCACGGCCAAATAAAGCGAATAAATTGACTTGTTGCAACGCTACGGTTAATTGATATGGCGTGCGGATTTGCAACATACTCCGTTCTTATATTTCATAGGAGAAACCCCGAAACCTAACCGAAACTATTGCCCAACCCCTTCTATAGAAAAAGGAAATCATCGAGCTACGTAAAACTAAACCGCTTAAGATTTAAACGGAAAACCATTAGTTTTATGAAATTTTTAAATTGTTTGCGAATTCGCCAAACTATTGACTAGTTAGGAACAAATTATCAAAACTAGTTTCACCGTCTGGACGATGGTAGGCCTACTCTATGATATTTTATTTAACAACCATTGTGTGTAGCATAAAAACGATTCAGGAGGATCATGGTTCATATACATACATGTTATAGGACTTTGGATTTAAAGGACGCATAACCAACGATGTATTTATTGTATTCTAAGGAAATATTGGTGAATCTCAATCCTACATTAAATTGCAAAATGATAAAAGTTTACTAAACCAACTTATTATAATGTAGTTATTTACATAGCTTAAGTATTTAATAAATCCTATGATTGAGAATAATATTTATTAGGAATACTTCTCTTTTTGTTATAGGTTTGTGCGGCACCACATTTACACACCATCATATCCTACGAAGTATAGGAACTTATTGGGCATATAGAGCATATTTACTCCGGACGCCATTTCATCTCTTAATGTGCTTCTACATCAAGCAACAACAAAAAGCCACAAAATGGCGACGTACCCGCTAGCAAAAGCACCAACCGACGTGTGTTTGGATCAAGCAAGCATATTTCTGTATAAAGTGTGAATGTGTTTGGTATTATAATATACTGTGGCAGAATCACGCTGCTAATGTCTGAAAACATTTACAAGTCCTTGGTCAAACATTAAGAAGGCGCCAAAGTGTTTTTACATGCTAATACTAGCGATGGGCACCAAAATATGCAACCTTTAAAAGCCGCAACGTTTTGGTTCCTTATCTTTGTTTAACATAAACAGCTTTGTTTCTTGCATCATGTCAGGGGACAGTGTAGCGCTTTAATACAAATGTCTCTTCCCTCCTATTTCCCCTCCTGCAAATGTACCCGGGATTTCTTTCCATAAAGTGGAATATCCTGGATGTTCTTGCTACAACCCCCCTATAATATTCCGACATCAGCCTTCTCTTCTGAATTTACTCTTTATGTATTGCTAATGTGCGACAGACTGCTGTAGAGTAAACTATAATTCGTCCAGACACGGAAGCGTTCCAGATGGTTAAGCTCCCACACGCACTCGCATGCACTGACCTGCTTCTCCAAGAGTGACCTACCCAGTCTACGAAACTGTTAGATTTTATAACTGCCTTTTGTGTGTTGTATTTATAAAATAGTACTTAAAAAAGGTATAAAAAGCATATAAGTACAAATATTTTAGTTTTTCCTAATGTACCGAGTTTTGGCTCTAATGCTTTTGAGGACAACTTAGTGACCGGCCAGTACATAAATGAAAACAACAAATTGTGACTAGTTTTTTTTAAAGAATCATTTATTGCATTTAAATAAATCACAAATTATTTGGTAATCACAGGATAAAATGAGCCGGAAAAATATAAAAATAATAATAAAGCAATATACAATCTAAACTAAAAAAAAATAAAAAAGGATTCCCCGTAATAATTTTTAAAAATATATAGGCCATAGATGATACAAGGTAAAGTGAAAAAACCATTTAAAGAGATGAATAAATTAAATTTTATTAAAATTATTTAGTCAATGCAACGCGGTGGAGTCTTGTACGATCTGTTTGCATCGTTTGTAAACACTCTGGAACGAGGAGCATACCCTCAAAAACTTACTTAACTACTATACAACGTCTGTCAGACGTACTTTTTTGAAAATTTGTTACGTTCACATTTTTTTGGGGGAAAAAATTTAACCCTATTTGTGTTAAATTATAAGATGTAAATAAACTAAAAAATTATAAACTGTGATGTTCGACATGAAAATAGCCCATCACGGCTATGTAGCAAAAAATGTACAAATGTTTGTGTTAGATTACAAAAAAAAAAATTTGTGTAAATTTTGTTAAAATATTAATCCAAAATATTTGTTTATTTAATGAATATAAGTTGCATTGCATATATGAACAATTTTGGCATTGTATTGTTTATTATTATATTGAAAAAAAAATCCAAAGTTATGTAAATATTTTTTTCTAGAGATTTCTATAAATCAGGAAAATAATTAATATTACACTTCAATTATGAACAAAACTTACTTTATTTAGTTACAAAACAGTAAACTCAACAAAATTAATTTACCATGTAGTCCATTCCAAGTCTTTGAACTACAAGTCTAGGACTTCTAGCCTATTCCAAGCATCTTGCGCACACTTTCCTAGCACACTCCAAGCATATTGGCACTCCGCACTTTTGGCATGGGTATCTGGTCTGGCGCTTCAATCTCGGAGGACATAAAACGCAGGTTCTTCTTTTTTCTAGAGTAGGAGCTGGTGGAGTTTGTCTTTCATCGATGGGTAGTTTGAGGATTCGACGTATATTCATAGCAAGTTCTCTTGGTATGGATCTGTCTAATCTCTTCTGCATGTGCGGTCGCACCAAAGCTGTAGCCAAACTTTTCATGAAGTCGGCCCTGTCCATTTTGTCCGTGTTGAGAAGAGCTTGATGAAGTACATAAGCATTTACTCCGGATCCAACGCCAACAATTGTGAAGAATATGGCCATGGGCCATCTTCTTGTCCTCCGGCTTGAGCTGTAGTTGGCTATCTTTTGGTCGAGGCTGTCCACTCCACCTTTGGTATGATTGTACAGAGCTATAATCTCTGGTTTCCCAGTATCCGGGTCATCATTAGGTGAATGGTGCATTGATGACACCATAATCACACATTTCTTTCGTTTTGGCACAAAAGACATAAGGGTAAAATCCTCTGTGTATCCATATACTTTTGAGCCTACCGGACGATTTTGATTTGGTTGAAACTCCGGGGGGATCTCTGTTTTGTTTTTTTTCATGGTCCCAACATAAGTTAGGTTTCTTTTTTTCAGTTCTTCAACTAGTTCTATTGATGAAAACCAATTATCTGCAGTGATATTTCTATTTGTTTCTAGGATAGGTTTTACAAGTCTCAAAACCGATTGAGTTGGCTTACTAAGCTGATGCTCTACTTGGGTTAGGGTTTGGCCATAACAATGTTTTCCAGTGTATATGTATGCATTTAAAAGATAATTTGTACGAGCATCTGTCATGGCCATTATCTTTAGCCCATATTTTGCTGGTTTCTTTGGCATGTACATTCTAAATCTACAACGACCCCTAAAGGCCACCAACATTTCATCCACGCAAACATACTCTCCTACTGTATAGCATGCTTGGCAGTTCTCAATGAACTTCTCAAAAATGAATGTTATTGCTGCACCAGGATCATCTTTAGATCTTTCATTTCTGTCTTCAGGGTTATCAAACCTTAAAGTGCTGAGGAGAAATAACAACCTCTCTTTGCTCATAGTACATCTAAAAATGTCTCTTCCTGTACCGTCTGTGGCATACAAGCTGTTCAGGGATTCATTTCCAGACTTGAAGATGGAAGAAAAAATTAGCAAACCAATAAAAGCTTTCAGTTCTCGTAAGTCAAGATCTTCAAGGCACGTTAGCTTCTTCTTCTTGTAGTTTTCTCTTATGTTTCTAATTTTTTTATTCGTCCACACTAGGAGTTCATCTAAAATTTTTTCTGTAAAAAGAAGATCCCACACTTTTTCTGGAGTAGGGTTGGCTCCAAGTTCTTTTGCTCGTTCTTTCAAACCTGGCACATGGCTGACAATATTATGTCGTCGTGTTCGTACATTAGGATAAGACATCTCCTTCCTCCATTTAAAAGCAGGTTTTTTCTTTGTAGCCCTACCAGAGAAGTAAATAGTACTTTCACGATTTGGTGTCTCATCTTCCATCACATTCATTCGTTCATCGCCAGCTCCTCCAACAACACTTTCTATTATGTCTAGTACATTATTCATCAATTCTGGTTCCTCTTCTGGCAACAATTCATCATCTTCAATATTTTCAGCAGGTACAACATCAAAAACTTCAGTATCACTCCACTCTTGTTCAGAATCACTGTCGTGTTTACTCCCTATAGCAAAATCTGGATCTAAATCGCAGTCATCACTGTCAAAATCTTCAAGATCTTCATCCAAACAGTCCTCCAGCATATTTTCCATTTCAACCTCGAAATGCTTATCTGCTGTATTTAATTTTCTTTTCAATCCTGCTCGGGAAGCGGGTGCCTCCTCAGTAGATCTTGTTGGAATATCCATAATATAAATTTATGTTCTAAAGTTTCCTAAAGATATATATATATATACAATGCTATTATATACACACACAAAAATCACACAACCACTATACCACGTCAACCAGACGTCACTGTTACGGGAGAAAAGTAACACAACTACTATAATACGTCTGTCAGACGTTAAATTGACCCTAACCTATAAACAAAGAAAAGGAACACGATGCGACTTTCACTCGTCAAAGACAGTTAATCAACTGGCAGCTAGATGGCTAGACTGGTTTCTAGGGGGTGGGAGAGGGGGAGAGAACCGAACGTAAACATCCGGGCCGTCTGTGAGACGTCAGTATAGTAGTTAAGGGTTTAATAACAGGAGGGTTGTCAGAGGCCGTTGTACTCCTTTACATGTTATAATTTCACTCTCTTTACGTTTATAGAAAGCTGCTTGGATTATTGGAGAATTTTATAGATAACTTATGTCCTGGTTTAGTCTGAGATTTTTCTTTCTAAAAAGTAAATGTAGTTTTTAAATCTTTAAAATGAGAAATATGTTAACGGAATTGTTTTCTACAACATTGTCACGAAGTAATTAGATACTTCTACTAAGGGTAAGGTACGGGAGAAGCTTATATATGTTACAAAATATTGGTACATCGTGGCAGGCTAAATGTTTTACAGGCTGGTTACATAGTGCTATATAAAGCTTTCAGTACACACGACCAACAAAACTGCGAGCCCTTAAAACGTTTCCCTGAAGACGATATTCACCCTTGTCCAGGAAAGATATTTCCAGGAAAGGATGTGTCGGCGACAAAGGGAAAGACTTTAGTAACAGGATCGCCGCACTCAGCGCTAAGAGCTTCCTTGTGTACGTCACAATGCCCCACTGTTTTCCTACAAAATTCCCGATAAATATCGACAGCGGAATCGGGATATTGCTGGCACTTTATTGATAAAGTGAGGCAGGCAAACATTAAACCCTTTAGTTTAACAAAGAAAACATTTATTGAAGTGGGTAAAATACATATTTGTTTCGGCATTAGTTAAACTAACTTGTTATATTATTTGTGGTTATTGTTTGTAACATCTATTTGAAATCCAGTTGTATTTTGAAAATTGTCCTTGATGACATAGTTTTCTGTTTTTTTATTTTATAACATACATAAGAGGAAACGAAACATTTTCAAACATTATCTGCTTCAAAATACGTGGTAAATATATACGAATGATAAATATTTTATTTTTATTTGTTAATATTATCAGTTACGCTTAGAATAAAAAGAAACTAGTTTCAACGAGTCA
The DNA here is from genome assembly GCA_036971475.1 of Prosapia bicincta. Taxonomy (NCBI): domain Eukaryota; kingdom Metazoa; phylum Arthropoda; class Insecta; order Hemiptera; family Cercopidae; genus Prosapia; species Prosapia bicincta. The sequence goes on along the minus strand of JBAIZL010000001.1, from coordinate 135,881,346 downwards.
AGAACTATTATTTATTTAGTTAATTAGGGCTTAGCTAGTGAGAGCTATTCACAAAGGTAAAAGTAAAATAGTACTCTCAAAATCTCACAAAAAATTAGTTTACACCCACAATAAACTAGTTTCGGCGACGATATCGCCTTCCTCAGTGCTTGGCTACTGTAGCTACTATTCATAATTACTTATATTGAATCAATATAAGCAGAATCGTTTAAGGATAATGTTGGAAAAGAGAATTAACAAGAATATTTTTAATTAATCTCCTAGCTACGTCAGTCACTGATGTTAGTTATGTTTGCACGGTTCCACAATAATTCCCAAGCGTTGCACCCCATAACATCTATGTAAAGTGGCTTCAGTATATTCAGAAGTGTTTGCCAGGAACATTTGTTTAAATCCGGTGACGATATTGTCCAGTTTAGAGAGAACAAAGTTCTGGAAAAATTGTCACATTGTTTTCCGACAGATTCCTGGTCTTATGCAACTCCAAGGTGAATCTGTGACTCAGGAGGAATTTTTACGCGGCATTATAGGAAATAATATGTAGGCATTTAGTGCAATGGTAGTGTATTTTGACTCTTTTAGTTTAGTTTCGTTATTGGCTATTATATTTCCTATTCAGCGCCGTGTTCTCACTCTACATATACACGTTTGGCCATTTCTACTACAGTATGTTTTAAAAAATAATTTTCCCCGATAATTAATACTTTCAGGTATACACATACATACATAAAAATAACATATTTAACTTTAAATATAAACCATACAATAATAACATCAATATATGCGTCTAGCATATCGTGTAATATTACACTTGTAATATCTTTTAACAAAAGCATATCTTAAAACTATTATCTCTTTTATCAAGGCAAGCTATCAATCACTATCGAGGAAGAGCATAATGGTCCTTGAGGCAAGGCAACAAATACAAAGTACACTTTTTATTTAGGTTCACGGCACAGTAATTCCAAGAATAAAATCGGTAGCTAAACTATTGAAAGGTTGGCATAATCATAGAGAATGTGTGAGATAAAGTAGTTTTGTGTTTTTGTTGAAAATAATTATAACAATAACAAAATAATTCAAATTATACTTTATTCAGTATATTATTATACTTATTAGGCCTGTACAGTATAGTGTTATTGTCGTATATACTGTACCTTCTTTAAAAAAAAACATAAAACTGGCTGACATTATTTAACATATTTACCTTAGGATATGTTATTATGTTATAGATTGTCATAAATAAAGTTGCGTGTATTGAAATATAAATATACTTTTATTTATTATTATTATTATTATTAAATATTGTTTCGGAAGTCAGTATCACAGGCCATGAATATGTAATCATGCACAGCATAGCGTAGGTTGCAACATCGTATCAATGGTTAATTACGATGATGTCAAAGAATTTTTCCTCAATTTATATCCCCTCATATAAAAATATTAATTATTTGAATCCAATATATTTATAAAATAATATTCAAACTAACACTGTTTAAATGTTTTTGTTTAAGAACCAGTATAATATTTTCGTAATTTACTCCTATATAATTTAAAGCGTTTTTTAAAACTTTATTCAAAATTATTTTTAGACCCTACTGTACTTTAACATTTTTCAAAACGTCATATTAAGCAGCCCATTGCCTTCATAAACATAAGACGTAGATTTTACGGTATTTTGAGGAAGGATTCGCTGTTATTTTCACCCCATTCAATCATTGGTCTTGTTTTGTATTATTTTCACATAATTAATAACATTTAAAATATGAAATAACATATGAAGGACTGTATCAACAACGAGTCATCCACTACATCGACTGTTTTAGAAAGGGTACTTGAACGTGAGGGTATTTGACGTATTATTTATGTCCCAATACACATTTTAATTGCAAAGCAATCATCTTCAGAGGAAGTTACCACAAGACTCATTTCTTATAGTGTACAAGAAGAGTCCTGTAGTGATTTCATCTGAAGATGATTGCTTTACAATCAAAATGTACATCACGTCATAAATAAAATGTTTTCGGGTTTGAAAGGGTTACGGAAAATTCTAACTCCGTCAAGTAAAAGCTTTCGTTTAAGGCTCGTGTAAATGAAAAATAAATTTATCTTCCGTCCCTTACCTGTGCTTAAACTTTGCGGCTGTAATGTCAATGTAGGGGCGCTCTGCTGAAAGCGGCAAAACACCTCTCTTTAAAATCGCTTTATTGGTGTTTGCGGGGATACTTCCGTATTGAACGGAGGCCACCCCTCGACAGACAAATATACTGTAAATACTGTAAAATATTACTGGTTACCAAGTAACCACCCTCAGGCTTCCTACAGACTACTTCTACACCCCCCCCCCCCTGAAAACTGAGATTACGCGTTCCGGGTAAAAGCAAGAAGTGTCAAACCACTAATTTCCACCCAGAATACTTGTGATTAGAGGTTTTTATGTATTATTTATTAATAATGAACAACAGTTAATTATTCCAAGTAATTAACGATATCCTAACTTGACTAGCAATAACTACTTCCGCATCAAAAAATTACAGCACAATATTATACCACACTACTATAAAGATAGAGTCAAATATTGCTATTGCACAACGTTACTTGTATACTCATGCTTTCTTGTTCCGTGCTACGATGCAAAAACGTAGCCTATACTCAAATTCACTTCTCGCCAATTGTTTTGTTATTAAGTTAGTTTGAGTTGCTAAAGTTTATTTCCTTTTCTTTACTACTAAATCTAGCCTAACTGCATTCTTTGTACCTGTATCTAGACTGTGCACAAGTGGCCTTTGTTTAATGCGAAAGTACCCTTTGAAGGGTACAAAAGTAGTGATTATTTACCAACTTTATTTTAATTTGTTCAAAACATATTACAAGAAAAACAAACCTCTTAAGAACTGAAAAACCATTATATTTTTATGATTTGTAGGTACCTACAAATTTACTTTTTACTATCGTGTGAAAGCTTTTATTAAAACAATCTTCTTAAAAAAAGCGATGGTGTTTTAGAGCGATCACTGAAAGAGAGGTTATGTTTGTCGTTTACAAATGTGTGCAAAGCAGCCACGCCGATACCCTGTAACCATGCACACTCTACTTATGTTTATAAGATGTTACATTGTAAAAAATAATCTAAAATCATGAGAAAAGCCAAATTGATACCCTGTAATGATGTAAACTCCACATATGCTTATAAGATTTTACATTGTAAGAAATATTTCAATATCATAAGAAAAGACAATATTAAGAAAAACAAAATGGCTAGAACAACCTTAGCCAGGGATAAGCAAAAAAAAAACATTGCTTGGTTAGGGTTGCTTACCACCCTCCGCTATATAGCGTGGCTATGAAGGGCCTTATTAAGTATGGAAGACTTCGAGTGTCGGTGCCTTCAGGATGAGTTTGGGATAAATCACTTGGATCTCCTAAGGACAATCACAGATAATTGTGAGAAATCGGATATTTACAGCATAAAATAAGAGATGTGCGATGGATTATATATATTGGCCAAACCTGTATGAGTAAAAGGACACTTTGCTCGTTTTAAAACGACAAACCATAATACTTACTCAGGGATGCCAAGCATTGCCTAGACAACCAGCATTTCTTTAGGTCAAACCATCCTAAGTTATTAAAAAATGTTGCGAGGTACAACACTCTTGATGCTTGGGAGGCCTGGTTTTTAAACAAATTTTGAGATGTCTCGGACAACAACCTTGGAGCTCTGCAACAACCTTGGAGCTCTGCTCTAAATTACCTACCAATTTTATTTGAATTTGTACAAAATATATTACAGAAAAAAAAACTTTTAAAAACTGACATACAAAATATATTTTTATGATTTACTGCTCGATTTACTTCTTACTATCGTGTGGAAGCTTTTATTAAAATGATTAAAAAATGTTGTTAAAGAAAGCTATGGTGTGTGACAGCCATCACCGAAAGAGAGATTATGCTTGTCGTTTACAAAGGTGTGTAAGGCAGTGAGGTATAAGTGTTTTTAGCCCTTATTTGTGCAAAATATTTTTAAAACTGTTTTAGTTCGTTTAAAAGTTAGTATAATGAGGATACGAGAAATAATAATGTAAAATTGATAACTGTATATTGTGTTATCTTGTTTGTTTTATAGTTGTGCTATAGGCCTATGGTTAATTTATCATTATGTGCCTTTATGAAATGTATTTCTAGTACCCAAGCACTGATAAAGGTGACATCGTCGTCGAAACTAGTCAGTTGGTTTTAAAAGAACTGTGTAGGGGAATTAGAGTGAACTGTTTTTATTTTGACCATTGTACACTACAATATTATTGGTTTCTCATAAGCAACAATTAAATGCGAATAAGTTGTCTTGTTGCAGCGTTACGGTGAAGTGAGATGGCGTGGATTTGCAACATACGTCGCTTTTATACTTCACTGAAGAAACCTTACAACCTACCCGAAGCTGTTGCCCAACCACTTATATCAAAAAATCTGATCATTGAGTTACGCAAAAATAAACCGCTTAAAAGATTAAAACGGGAAACCATTAGTTTTATCCAATTTTTAAATTGTTTGCGAAACCACCAAATTAATGACTTGCGAGAGATTAGTTCTGGTCGCAGCCGCTAGATGCCAGCAATTTGTAACAAGGAATTCAGTTTAAGCCTAGGGTTTATATTTCATGCGTATATTGATACAAAAATTAATTGAAAAATTCCAACCCACGTTGAAAGATAACGAAAAGGTTTAAATGAATTAAATTAATTGTTTTCATACTCTAAATAAACCTTTAATGAGAATTAATTGATTGAAGATGTTCATTTATTTTCTGTTTCCTTGCATACACAGTTACAGCTTATGCATATAACAAATATATAAAGATAAAATCTGACAACACAAACTACCAACAAGAGAAGTTATTAAAATAAAACCTCTCAACAAATGGAAATGGTTTAAATATTTCAGAAAATATAAAAATTAAAATTGCAAAATTATTAATGGGTAGAATGAATAAAACAAACACTAAACACAACACCCAATTGAAAATAAATACCAAAATAATTGTTTCTTGTCTATTTATTTTTACATTGCATCATAAGGATATAGTGCAATATAATGATAAATAAACTGCTCTAAGCTTGTTCACAGCATTCATTGTACGCATTGTTCGCAAAGCCAAGTAAACTATCGGGTGACAACACAATGACTAGTGAGTGTTAGGATGAGATGAGAGTGCCTGAGTGTGGGTTGGGTGAGTGAGTAAACGTAGTTGGATGTATTTAGTTAGTGTAGTTGCCATTACCTTTTGTGGGTATGTGAGTGGGTGTGGTTGGGAATAAATTTGACTGGTTGTGAATATGGGTGAAAAGGTTAATGGGAGAATGTGGAGTGTAAATGTGTGAAGTGTATTGGTGTGGAGGCTGGTTGAGTGGTTGAGTGGGTGTTAGTGTCGATGAGTGAGTGTGAAGCTGGATTAGAGAGGATGTTTATTGATGAAGTTTGTTTTTGAATCAGTGTGATATGTGGGTGTTGGTGAGGGGTTGTGGGCGATTTTGTGTGAGTGAGTAGGTCTAGGTTGGTGAGAGTGGGTGTGGGTCAATAAGTGTGGATGTGAGGTAATAGGTGTGACTGAGTGGGAGAGATGAGAAGGTATTAGTAAGTGGGTGTGGGTGGAAGTGATTATGGTGTGTGGTGTAGGAAAGTGAGGGTTGGGATATGAGTGTGAGAACGTCACAGGATGTGGATAAATGTGTATGAATAAGTGCGTGTGAGGTTAGTTAGGTGCTTTGAGTAAGTGGGTATAAGTGGGTGTGATTGAGTAGGTGTGAGTAATGGTGAGTGAGTGAGGATAGGAGGCTATGCCACGAGGGTCAGTAGTGTTGGGGGAGTAGTCGTGAGTCGGTGTGAAAGAGGTGGGTATGAGTCTGTGGGTATAGGTGAGTGATTTTTGGTGTCAATAAGTGGGTGAAGTATTAGTGGATGTGAGTGAATGGGTGTGGGTTTGAGGACATGGGTGAGTGGGTGAGTGGGCGTGGGTGTGTGGGCGTTGCTGATTTTGTGAGCTAAGAAGGACCTTCATTTATTGTGTCTTTAAATGCAAACTAATTTTAAAATAAATCCAATAACTTGTTTCAAATTATAAATACCATGAGTAGAATCTACCAAGGTGCCTGAATTCCCTGATTTACTTAGAAACTAACAAGCTGGTAGAGTTATTAGCTATTTAACCATCTCTCGCCGTTAAGGAGTTACTTTCACCTAAAACTTTACTTTGTGAAACTTTCTCAATCTCTAATTTAAAAAAATAAAAAAAGTATTTGCTAGTTAGAAAAATCGTTTTTTTCCTCAAATTTCTTTTACAGAACTCTCGTTAGCCTTGCTACATGCTATAACTTGGAACCGTCGTTTTTACGCGCATAATGACTTTAGTATATCCGGCAAAGTTTCACAGCCAGGAAAGCAAAATAGGTAAAGACAAGTTAATCAGTTCTATTGAACATTTAAGCGTCACTCTATTATACTAAGCAGTAAGAAAACATCTGCTGCACGTAACTGGTCTTATTGTATTAAAAATAGCCGAACAAATAAAACAAAAAGATTGTGGTTTCATTTCGGTTGTTTGCTTGTGACGCCCTTACAAGTGTGTAAGAGGATACACTTAGAACAAAGTGGTTCGTTGTGTACAATGCCTCTATAACATAGACATCTGCAGGTATCTGCAAATACATCTGAGCCTACAACAACCCTCGACCTGTTCATAGTAAAGCTTAAATATATATAACTGCATATGGGCAAAATAAACATTCCTTAATACATATTGAAACATACCAACTTGAAGCAACTGTGGCGTAAATGTTTATATTAAATAAAAACAACCTCTTACCACAAAATCACAATTTTTATTTTAACCTAATGTACGTTTCGATTACAAAGTAATCATCTTTAGAGGTATTTTACAAATGACTTTTGGACGACTTGAAACATGCTTGTTATCTCAATCCCTTTAGGTTTCTTCCACATCAAACTTCCTTCTCATCAATATATATATTATCGGTTTTAAAACGTTCTTCGTTTTCTTCCGACAATCATTATCTTATTTCCTTTGTCCTGTCCACTCATCTAAATTTAGATCTCTCTCTTACACCTTGTAGTTACTTTCTTTCATTCAGCTCCTTCTTTGACGAACTCATTTTCGTTTTCCCTGGAGTTTCCATTTCAACGTCATTTCCATATCTGCTTTGGTAGGTGTTCTTGACTCATTCATTCTACATGACCGCACTCTTTAGTTTTTATCATCATCTGTTATTGTGTGTGGGAAACCCATTATTTATCTTATTCTCTCGTTTGTTACCCTTTAAATCCTTCATTTTTTTGTAGATCTGCGCCAAATGTACACCTCCGTCTCATTTAGTAATTTTTCCGATCTATTTTTGATTTGCCATACTTCACTTCCGTACGTTACAATACTTATAATAATGGTGTTACAAATTCTCTTTTTGTTTTCTTTTGTGATATTCTTATTCTACCGGATGCTCTTTAGGACGCGATTGGCTACTCTTTCTGTATATTTCTATCTCCTATTGCTTCATGTAAATAATTCATCTATTGTTATTTTTTTAATCCAAATAAGAATTAATTGCTGTTGTTGACCACCTACACATATACACTTTGTTTTACTGAAGAAGCTCTCTAATCCCCACTATATATATTCTTCTTTAGTATAGTACTGTAAATACTTATGTGAATAAGTAGATGGCATAGAACTCTGGAGTAGAAGTGCGTCAGGCATCGCGAGGACAGCCCCGCATAACGGAGATGCAATATGGAGGCGTCAAAACGTTACATGATTTGTACGAAGAATATGGAAGTAAAGGAAAGATTTTAAGGTTAGGTCAAGGAAAGAGTCTTGTAATGAGACCAGGGGAAGCAATAGTCATCCGACCAGTTATAAATATCTGTCTAAGTAGCTCGATATCAATGCTTACACTGCACCAAGTGCGAGTCTCACCCAACAATGTGGTCTGCAAATAGAGCGAGATATTTCAACTTAAATCAACCCAAAGACATTAAACTTCAATCAACCTAAAGAGATTAAACTTCAAGCAACTTGAAGAGATTTAACTTCAATCGACTTAAAGAGATTATAATTCAATAAACTTAAAGAGATTAAACTTCAATCACCTTGAAGAGATTAGATTTTAATTAACTTAAAGAGATTAATCATCAATCAACTTGAAGAGATTTAAACTTCAATCAACTTAAAGAGACTAAACATCAATCAAATTGAAGAGATCAGACTTCAATCAACTTAAAGATAATGGATTTCAATCTACTTGAAGAGGTTAAACTTCAATAAACTTAAACAGATTGGCCTTCAATTCACTTAAAAAGATTGAGCCTCAATCAATTTAAAGATATTGGACTTCAATCAACTTTTCTATCAAATTCTATCAAAAACATTTAGGCAACGCAACATGGCGAAGTCTTGCACGATCTGTATGCATCGTTTGTAAACACAGCAAAAGCATGTTACAAAACCTTTCTTTAATAACAAGAGAGTCGTCCAAGACTCACATGTTATATTTCCATTTAACGTTGATAGAAGGCGGCTTGGATTAATGGAGAATTTTGTAGATAATCTATGTCCTGATTTAGTCTAAGATTGTCTGTCTACAAAGTAAACGTAAATTTTAAATCCTTAAAATGAGAAATATGTTAACGGAATCGTTTTCTACAAGATTATCCCGTAGTAACTAAGCGGTTCTACCAAGGAATATGTTACGGGAAAAGCTTATAAATGTTACAAAATATGTGTAACATCATGGCAGTCTAAATGTACTACAGGTTGGTTACATAACCCTGTATAAAGCTTTCAGTACACACGATGACAAAACTGCGAGTCCATAAAACGTTTCCCTGAAGAGGATATTCAGCCTTCTCCGCACTATTTACAGGAGAGGTTGTGCCGGCGACAAAGGGTAAGCCTTGGGTAACAGGATCGCCGCACTCAGCGCTAAGAGCTTCCTTGTGTACGCCACAATGCCGCGCTGTTTGCCTATTAAATACGTGGTAAATATCACATGCTGAATCGAGATAATACTGGCACTGTATCGATAAGGTGAGGCAGGCAAACATGAAAGCCTTTAGTTCAACACAGAAAACATGTGTTTCAGTGATTAAATACATATTTGTTTCGGCATTAGTAAAACTAACTTGTTGTTTTATTATTTGGATTTAATGTTTCTGTTTAACATCTACACAAAATAAAACTGTATTTTAAAAATTCTCCTTGATGACATAGTTTTCTGTTTTTTTATTTTATATCTAATTTGGGAACATGACTTTATCATCACAAGCTGAAGGAAAGAGTTGGTTATGCCCGTATGGCTTGACGTGTCTAGTGAACAAACATAAGAGAAAACGAGACATTTTCAGACATTATGTGCCATATAGTTTTTAACTATAATCACTGGTAAATTGTTACACTTGCCTATGGTAGCACTTACTTTATATTGTTGAGGACGGCCATTTCGGGAGATGTGTCGCATTGTCAACTCTGACCGTAACTGATCTCAAGGTTTTTGTAGGTTAGGGTGGTTTGCATTTTGCTGAGTATTAAGAGTTATGATGTCTAGAAGTGTTTGTGAGTCATATTGTAATTAGGTGTTGAGCATGTGTAGGGCGTAGTTCGAAATGTTTGTATATTTTATATTGTTCGGTTGTGTATTGTTTATTATTTTTCTATTCGTTGTGAAGAATATGTACCTACCAAGAACGCATAAAAGAAATAAAAACAAAAACCCAAATCACCTCTAAATTATCTCAGTAAATTATACATTATCACCTCTAAATACATTTCCTTTAAATTTAAAGACAAACTGACATCCTCAATTCTAACCACGTATTACGGTCTCTGAAAACAACTATATTTAAACAACACTGCCTAACATTTAAATGAAATCAATCATCATTAAATAATTAAATTTATTAAAATATAAAATTGAAAAACGATTTCTTACAATAGTATATTAATTTAACAACGTTAAGATATTACATAATATGATCTATGCATTAAAATAGCTGTTATGCTACTAATCTAAAAACGTATAAACCTTGGTTGTATGCAATCATAATATTCACTCAAGTCAAGTATCAGCTGTATGTCATAGGGGATTATCGCCATCTACAGATTATTATTTGCATCTATATTTTTAGTGTTGACACTAATTAAAGTGATTGAATGCCAGGTTAGAAACGAAGTAGTATAAAATAAAAGCTAATAAACAATAGTTTGTAATAACTGATACCGGGTATGATATAGTTTTAAAACTAATAGATCCATCTCAGGTAGATCCATCTCTTCATGCAAAATTTCATTTCAATCGGTCAGGTAGTTTGTTTAGTAGTATTATTATTATTGATGATAATATTATTTTTTTACAATATATATATATATATATATTTATTTATTTATTTATTTTCAAAGAATTTTTACAAAAATTTTACATATATTTAGAAAAAATGAGAAAAATACAATTTACTTAATACAGAAAATAACTTATTTTAATAGGGAGGCTGCTTCCGCTTCTCTGCGTCGTTGCCTTCGCCATGCCCGCTGCTTGTTGAGCCACCGGCGTTTTGCCCTGAGCTCCTTTTCCACATCGTCCCTCATAAGGTCTTCATAGAGTTGGATGTGATCTTCTGCGAATCCTTTGTCCTGGATGCAGACTCCCAAGGCTAGGACGAGCTCAGTGATTTTCTTAAACGATGTATTGAGCTCGTCGTCCGGGATCAGCTTACTACACGTGTCGTTGGCTTCTTCGGAGTCCCAGAAGAAGTACTTCCTCTTCAACTCCTCGACACGTGCCGGCTTGGTCTTCGGCCGACGGCAGCGACGCCACACTCTCTCCCAGCCGGTAGCCACAGCAGCGGGATCCTCCCTGTACTCCGTGTTGCGGTACTTCCTCTTACGAGGGGGAGCAGCCTTCTTGGATACCGCAACAGTATCCGGCGGCGAAGACGACGACGACGCAGGCCCTTGGTCCTACATCTATAAGCCACATACACACTCTTATGAAAGTATTGAACAGGAATGAAAATTTAGACGAAATAGTAAGAGCCCCAATGAACAAACACGTCAGGCTTAGATGTAGTAACACTCATGGAGTAGCAACGCTCAGACACGAGTCTGAAATCGGTCAATCTTTACACTAAAGGAAATAAAGTAATATCCATTATGAAGGCAAAACAAATAGATCTCCCCTCTAAAGCCACTGTTTGCGGATATTGATGGATCACTTCTACATATTATGTTCCCAATATGTACCGTGGGTGTTTGCCAATGTCATTACGTTTTGTATTTGGTTTCGACTGTTTGCCGAGCAAATGCAAAAGACAATCGACCAAATGGTTCGCTGTTTGGTTTCCTTGTGTACATTGGAACACACTGCAGATCTAGTATTGCTGCACATTGTGGGGAACTTTATGAACAATAACAGTTTTGTGTTTCTCACTCGTACACACAATCATATTGTAATCCTAATGTAACAGCAGAAATGCAACCCATACAAACTATATGCCATGTTCCTTTAAAGTACGAAGAATCTACATCGACATTAACATCAAGCCAATCATGATTTTACCAAAAGAGAAAACTACATCCACATACAACTTAGGCCAATCATAGCTTTATAAAGAGAAAAACTACAATATAAATCTCAAGCCGATCATTGCTTTATCGAGAGAGAAATTACAACCACATAAACCTCAAGCCAATCACGGCTTTTTCTAGAGAGAAACTACAACCACATAAGCCTCAAGCTAATCATGGTTTTTTCTAAACAGAACCTACAACCACATAAACCTCAAGACAATCATGGTTTTATCAAGAGAGAAAATACAACCACATAAACCTCAAGCTAATCATGGCTTTTTTAAAAGATAAACTACAGCCACATAAACTTCAAGCCGACCATTGCTTTATCGAGAGAGAAACTACAACCACACCAACCTCAAGCCAATCATGACTTTATCAAGAGAGAAACTATAACCACATAAACCTCAAGCTAATCATGGCTTTTTTAAAAGATAAACTACAGCCACATAAACTTCAAGCCGATCATTGCTTTATCGAGAGAGAAACTACAACCACACCAACCTCAAGCCAATCATGGCTTTATCAAGAGAGAAACTACAACATAAATCTCAAGCCCATCATGGCTTTATCAAGAAAGAAACTACAACAAAATAAATCTCAAGCCAATCATAGTTATATACAATTTTGATAAATAATGCAATATAACGATAGTAATAAAGTATAAAGAGAGTAAAGTTTATAAAGTATCAAAGAGAGTAAACGCTTTAAAGACAGAGTGACAGTTTAGTTACTTAAATATACTTAATTAAAACATTATTTGGACGCTTTATAAATGTTAGGTGTGCAATTAATAGCCAAAAACGTTGATACAAATAGTTACTTTAAAATTGTCTTATGATTTATTGAATCTATCAAAACAACATACACTGCAAACACAAACTGACAACACACGGCGTTCCGTAGGCAATTTAACTACAGCGGTCAACGATTCAGCGTATACTAGTTACCTGTGATGAAAGCCAGATTACAAAAAAAAATTTTAATATTTCATTCAAACAGCCCGCGTTATGATGAGGCATCAAGTTAGAGATCTGTTAAACTAAATTCTTATTGCAATTAAATATAAGAAAGAAACCATAAGACAGAGAGTTCAATACAAGATCAGTTAATGTATCAAAATTGGCTACAACTATGTGGCTCGGGCCCAACGTCTCATGACATCGGATTTTGTATTCTAAATGATGAATTCACTATTCCTTGCATGGAATAAAGAATGTCTGGAAACTGTAAATAGAAACAGAGGGAAATCAACAATTCCGTCCGTCCATCCAGGTGTTCAATTCATTCGAATCCTAGAGAAGAAGTGGTGGTTACGATATATTATATCTTAATACGTAGTAACATTTCTAACTGTTAGGATAGTTAATTTGGTTTACGCAAAAAGATAGACGCCAACTCGGTCCAATCTGAATAAAACTGAGTTTGTTAACAACAATGCCCACTACAAGATAACTGAGGGAGCGGCAAGTAGAAAATGTAAAGAAAGCAAGATATTTATTAAAATAAAATTTAATGGCTTTATACTCAACCTCAAAGGCTTATAAATTGTCATATGACGGGTCATTAGCATCAAACATTTAGTAACAAAATGAAATATTGCTAGTTGTGGGAAATGAATTCAAAGAAATAAAAGCCTAAATTAATTTCTACGAAAGTGATTGGTTTTTTTTTATTTATAGAAGGTGACATGACATCAGGTTACAGAGCCAAGCCTACAAGTTTTATCCTTCTCTTCTACTGCACCTTTTTAATTTCTTAAGTACGTAATAAACTTTGTTTGCTCGGTTTAAGCACTTGTCTATACAAACGTAAAATTAAAGAAGAGTATAAAAGACAGTTTAACTAGTCAGTAGATAAGTGCCTTGTGTAGTTTTACTCAGCCTTTATCTGTTTTGTCTACTTTAAAGCGCCCATTTGGAAGCGGTGATCGCGAGAAGTGTCCCAGCAAAAACTTGTAATATGTGTTTTTCTTTAAACTTAAAGAAACGTTGCTTGTTCTAATTAGATGCTTCGTGTTGCTTGTCAATCGTAACATGAAGAGAAGAACCAGGCTTTCAGCTTTCATGAATATTATTATATTGAAAGGGAGGAGAGGATCCGCTAATGCAAGGCCACCTGAATATTTCAAGACCGTGAGATTTATCGACGATGTTGTGCAATCACTGAGGATGACGTGGCGCCATTATGTTACACGTATGGTATATAATTCTAACTTCAAGGCCGCAACAACGACTTAGGGTATATGTCCTGAAATCATATTTTTGGCGATTTACGTTGAACATTTTGGGATACTATTAGCTCTATTTTGTTATCACTTCTGTTGGGGCTCTCCCAAGTGCAGAACCAAATTTTTAATTATAAATAAATTAAACCTCTTCAACTACTTAACGTTTTATTTATGTCCTGATGTACATTTCAATTGCAAAGCAATCACCTTTAGAAGACGTTACCACAAGACGCATTTCTTATAGTGCCCAAAAGAAGTCTTGTAGTTATTTCCTCTGAAGATGATTGCTTTACAATCGAAATGTACATCAGGCCATAAATGAATATATGTTGTGGTTTGAAAGGGTTTTATTTATTTATGGGTAAAAATGTTTTGAAAACAGTTTTATAGTTTTGCATCAGCCAAGCGTTGCACGTGTATTGATTATCGTAGGACTTCTTATATTTCCATAACCCTTACCGTTGTATCTCATTAATTGAAGTCTTGCTGCAATGTTCCCACTGCAGACGATCAGAATGCTTAAGTGTCAGGTTTGGCCGGGATCAGCTTTCGGAATTTTGCTACACATTCTGCTAATTACGCGAGGCAACAAGAGATGTCACGCGCTATCTGTTACGGAAAACTCGAACTCCGTCAAGTAAAAGCTTTCGTTTCAGACTCGTGTCACAGAAAATTTAATTTACCTTCCGTCTCGTCTCTTATATGTCTCTAAACTTTGCGCCTTTAATGTCTATTTAGGGGCGCTCTGCTGAGAGCGGCAAAGAGGTTTATATTGAGACACCTCTCTTTAAAAGCACTATATTGATGCCAAGGTTTTTTCGCATTGTGCTGAGGCCACCCCTAACAGGTGATAAATATTGTAGAATATGTTTTTTCATCAAATTAAGGTAGTTATGATGTTCAGGTAAAAGACGAAGATATATCTCAAGCAAAGAAAAAATTTTGTTTAAATCCTCGGTAATCATAAATAGTGCTTAAAATTACGGTAAGTATCAGACCATAATCATAGCCTCACTTCACAAACGTAGCTTATGTTTGTATTAATAAATTGTTAACAAAATTACACCACAATGGTGTTACCTCAAGCGGGGGTTCGGGAGTGACTTTTACCTAGGACACCGATCATTTTTGGCAATCTGATTACAACCCACAGGTGATCCCACCCACACAGCCTACCATAATGGACTCTACACATATCCCGTACGGTCATTTGATCCATCCGATCGATTTTTGGCAATTTCATATTTTATTTAAAAACTACCCCTAGGTGAAACTACCCCTAGGTGAAGCTACCCCCAACCGTGACGATAATGCACTCTAAACTCACCCTATCAGTCAAGACACGTTTTTCCAAAATTTTTTCGAAACTACCCCCACCCCGAATCTACCCCCGGAGCTACCCCCGGGGAAGGTCCTGAACGTAGCTGAAGACACCCCCCACACGTGGGGTAGGTTAGGATAGATGCAATTTACCGGCCTTAGGTCAGTGGGTTAGAATTTATTTTTTTCGAAAAACTACCCCCTACCCCTCTAAACGTGGTCGAACCCACCCCCAAGGCTATGGTCAGGGGCGCGACGACCTGGTGCATCATCCAAAACTACCCCTATAGTCCTAGGTTACGTACAGGCCGAGTTAGGGGTAGTTGTGCTCAAGTGGGGTCAGTTCTACTGATGCACACTCTACTTACGTTTATAGGATGTAAAAAGTAATCTAAAATCATAAGAAAAGCCAATTTTAAGAAAAACAGAATGGCTAGAGCAACCTTAGCCAGGGATGAGCAAACAAAAATACAGCTGCGTTAGGGTAGCTTACAACCCTCCGCTATATAGCGTGGCTATGAAGGGCCTAATAATGTATTGAAGACTTCGAGTGTCAGTTACTTCAGGATAGAGTTTGGGTAGATTGTTTGGACCTCCTAAGGACAATCACAGATAACTGTGAGAAATTGGGAATTTATAGCATAAAATGAGAGATGTGCAATGGATTATATATTGCCCAATCCCGTAGCAGTATTAGGACACTTTGCTCGTTTTAAAACAACACTCAGCGATGCCAACCATTGCCTAGACAAACAGCATTTCTTTAAGTCTGACCATCCTTGGTTTTTATAAACATGTTGCGAGGTACAACACTCTTGATGCTTGAGAAACCTGGTTTACAAACAAATTTCGAGATGTCTCAAACAACACTCTTGGAGAACTGCTCCTTGGTTCCTCCCTTTCTTTCTACATTCTGTGTTATTTCGCTAAGCATTTGTTGTTTTATCAGTTTAGTGTTTTCTTTTTTATGGTTTTCGTTGTTTTGTCGTTATTTTCTTCTTTCAGTTAAGTTACTTACTGTGTTTTCTGTTTAAGACTTAATAAGTGTTCAAAAAGTTGCTACCGCTAGATAAAATGTTTTAAGTAATGTGTAAATTTTAATAATTATTTAATAATCTTCAACTTGATTTTCTGTTTTTAGTTATAGTATTGTAATAAATATATTGTATAAGTAAATAGTATATATCGGGTATTTATATAAAATATTTTAAAGCAGTTTTAGCCTTGTTAAATGTTAGTATATTGATGATAAGGTAAATAATAGTGTTAAATAGATATCTCTCCTGAGTAAAGAGTTTTGCTTTCTGTAGGTTAGGATGTCTTTATTGTTTGACTCTTAAATGTATTATCTTGTTTGTTTTATAGATGTACGATAAGCCTATGGTTAATTTATAATTATGTACCTTGATGAAATGTATTAGTAGTACCCAAGCACTGATAAAGGTGGCATCGTCGACGAAACTAGTCTGTTTCTTTTAATAAACTGTGCAGTGGAATTAGAGTGAACTGTTTTATTTTAACCGTTGTAAACTACAATAATATTGGTTTCTCTAAACGCCCAATAAATGTGAATAATTCGCATAAGTTGCAGCGCTACGGTGGAGAGAGATGGCGTGTGGATTTGCCAACATACGTCGTTCTCATACTTCACAGGAGAAACCGCAAAGCTTACTCGAAACTGTTGCCCAACCCCTTCTACCGAAAAAGCTGATCATTGAATTACGCAAAACTAAACCGCTTAAGGGATTAAAACGGGAAAACACTAGCTTTATCCAATTTTTCAATTGTTTGCGAAGTCACAAAATTAATAACTTGCAAGGGATTAGTTCTGGTCGCAGCCGCTAGATGCCAGCAATTTGTAACGAGGAATTTATTATAAGCTTAGGGCTTATATATCATGCATATATTGATACAAAATTTAATTGAAAAATTCCTACTAAAGTTGAAAAAGTAACGAAAAAATTGTAATGAATTAAATTTATTAGGTGAATGGGTGTGGGTAAATGTGTATGGATGAGTGCGCGTAGGGTTAGTGAGGTGTTTTGAGTAATTGTGAGCAAGTGGGTGTAGGTGATTGGGTGTGGGTGAGTGGGTGTGGGTAAATGTGTATGGATGAGTGCGCGTAGGGTTAGTGAGGTGTTTTGAGTAATTGTGAGCAAGTGGGTGTAGGTGATTGGGTGTGGGTGAGTGGGTGTGGGAGAGTAAGCGTGGATGATTTTGTGAGCAACGACGAATCATCTTTTATGTATTTAAAAGCAAAATTAATTTTGAAATAAATTCTAAAACCTTGTTTGAACTTATAGATACTGTGAGTAGAATTTTCCAACGGGGCTGAATTCCCTGCTTTACAGAAATAATCTAACTAGCTGACGAGAGTACCCAGCTATTTAACCACCTCTCGTAATTATGGAATTACTTTCACTTGAAGTCATTTGAAACTTTGTCAAACTCTACTTTGATAGAAAAAAAATTGTTAGATAGAAAAATATATTTATTTATTTTTACAGATTTCCTTTACAGAATTCTTAAACTTTAATACACTACATGGTATGACTTGGAACCGCCGTTTATACGCGGTTGTACGTAAAACTAGAGTTTAACGGGAAAAGTTTTACGCTCGGTAAAAAAAAATAGGTAAAGATACGTTAGTAGGTTCTATTGAACCTGTAGGAGTTACACTACAATATTAAACATTAAGAAAACATCTACTGTACGTAACTGAACCTATTCTATTAAAATAGACGAAAAAACCACAAAAAAAAGATTGTAGTTTCATCTCGGTTGTTTGCTTGTGACGCCATGACAGGTGTGTAAGAGGATAGGGCACTTAGAACTAAGTGGTTCGTTGTGTACATTGTGTCTATAACCTAGATATCTGCAGGATATCTGCAAATACATCTGAGCCCACAACAACCCTTGACCTGTTCATAGTAGAGCTTAAATATATTTCCCTAAAGGGAAAAATAAGCAGTATTTAATAAATATTAAAATATGCATGCTATCTCACTATCTTTACTCCTGTTCCACAATATTAGTAACTAGAAATTAGCATCATGCTTCCTCCTCAAATTGTCCTTTCACATTTCCAGATATTTGATCAAGATACTAATTACTGCGTCATCTGTAACATTCTCCTACGCATACCAAAAAAGCATTGGAATAAACATTTCTTTCCCCTTTCAAAACAATATTCACCTTCGTTACTTTATATTTTAGTCTTGTGTATCAACACTGAAGATAGCATATATCCATGACGAAACGAAATACAAATCTTAAACATAATATAAAGGATTATTGGGTCCCCAAACAATAGAACTTTGTAGGTTGAGTTTGTGATTTTAGGGGACCAGCAAAATACCTTTATCGCATGAACATTGGAGGAATATATATTATGGTACAACTATATATATATACCTCTTGTTCCAGGCATTTCTCTTACATCTCTTAGTTACTTACTCTCGGCCAGCTAACTCTTGGACGAAGTCATTTACGTTTTCCCTCTAGAATCCATTTCAATATCTGCTTTAGCAGGCGTTCTCTCATTTGTTCTGCATGACCGTATCGTAATAACTATTTAGTTTTTATCTTTATCGGTTAATGTGTGTGGAATTCCATAATTTCTCTTATTCTCTTGTTTGTTACTCTTTCAAGCCTTTACTTTCTTGGAGATCTACGCCAAAAGTCCATATTTGTATTATTTAGTATTTTTTTCCAATCGATCTTTAATTTGCCATTCTTCTCTTCCGTACGTTACAATACCTTTAATAATGTTATTATGTATTCTCTATTCATTTTCTTTTGAGATAATCTTAACGTACAGGGTGCTGTTTGAGGTGCGAATGGCTATTGGGCCCTGTTTATTTCTATCTCTTATTGCTTCATCAAGTGTGGCTACTGTTCTTACTTTTTACCCATATAAGAGTATCATAACGCTTTTTAATTCTAGTTTCATATTGAAGAATTTAGTCACCTATACATATATATACTCTCTTTAACTGAAGTTGATCTCAAACCACCACTTTATACTTTTCAATTAATAAAGCATTGCAAATACTGATGTGAATACGTAGATAGCATAAAACTCCCTCATCTGGAATAAACGTGCGTCAGTCATCGCGAGGACAGAGCCGTACAATGGAGATGCTTCTATCGAGGCCTTATGGAGGTGTCAACACGCTGCACGATTTGCACGAAGAATATGGAAGTAAAGGAAAGACTTTTTGACAAGACCAAGTGAACATCTTTTCATAACAACAGGGGAAGCTATAGTAATTTCTGGTCAGAGTCCCATACCAGAGACTTCCTCTCCTCTGAGTTACAGCGCATAAACGTATTCATTGTCGATAATGACGTTTTCTTTGGGTTGTCCGCGTAAAGGAAATTTAAGGAACCAGATCTCAATTAAATGCTACTAAACACTGATATCTATGGGAGTATTAAAAATCTATAAAAATCTATATTATTAAAATATTTGTAGCAAGGGCTATTGTCGTTTATTTATTAATATTATTATTTTTGATATTTTATGTTACGTTGGCCCTTGTTCCTACATCTATGAGCCAGATATACACACTTATATAATGATTGAACAGGAATGAGAATTTAGACGAAATAGTAAGACCTCCAATAAACAAACACGTCAGGGGAACATGTGGTGGTCACACTCATGGAGTAGCAGCCCTCAGACACGCGCCTGAAATCGGTCAATTTTTACACTTAATGGAAATAAAGCAATACCCATTAAGAAGGCAAAACAAATAGATCTCCCCTCTAAACCCACTGTGTGCGAATATTGATGGATCACTTCTACATATTCTATTCCCAATATGTACCGTGAGTGTTTGCCAATGTCATTACGTTTTGTATTTGGTTTCGACTGTTTCCGAGCAAATACAAAAGACATTCGACCAAATGGATCCCTATTTGGTTTTCTTGTGTACATTCTAATACACTCCATTGTCTAGATTTGCCGCTGAGGGTGGGGAACTTTATGGACAATAACAGTTTGTGTTGCTCATACATACACAACCTACATATCGTAGACCTACTCCCACGGTCGGAATGCATCCCCTACTATAGGTTTAGCATTTTCCTTTAATATACGAAGTCATAATGCATATCAATTTAGACCTATTTCCTGTGTAACGCATAATGTTTGTTTGTGTTGGCTGGGAAAGTTGCAGATTTTCTCTTCAGTTCTCCGCTTTATATATATATATATATATATATATATATATATATATATATGTGTGTGTGTGTGTGTGTGTGTGTGTGTGTGTGTGTGTGTAAGGAGATAATACTGATAAGAGATAAAAGGAGGAACAATATGTAGGACCGATATGATAAACGTTAGTTGTAGCACCCAAACATCAATATAACCTGGGGGCTTACTATAAAAGGTTCGACGAAAACTGGTGCAAAGTAATGTAAACTATACCATGAACCGAAGAAAACAAAATTAATTCATAAACAACAATAAAACCTTCTTCAAACAATTAAAACTCAAATACACACTAAAACAGGCCCATAGCTACACAAAATCTATTTAAAACCGGATGTGACGTATTGTTCTAAAGTGTGATATTTAATTTAGTCTACATTGCTTTCCGTAGCTTACTGCATTACAGATTCATGGTTTCCGCTGCTTAAAGTATATTTTGTAAGCTAAAATACCTGTTGATATTTCTAAGACAAACGTGTTTTTATCAAAAAAAATAGCTACAACGAAATTCCTTTCAAACCAAACGCGGAATAATCAAAACAGAAACATCAACAAATTAACTTCAAACCAAACGTGGAATAATCAAAACAGAAACATCAACAAATTAACTTCTGTTTGTTCTAAAGTAAACCTATAACATAAAATCAAATTATGTTGTATCAAATTATGTTACAAAATCGATTGAAAACTATCACCCTGACGTAAGACTAAAATACATATAATAATAAATAAATCATTTGTTTAATATACCACGTTTTTAAAACTGATTAAAAAGTATAAAATAATTTTGCATGACATTTCTACAATTTTGTGGGTGAATAGTTAGGAGCTATAGATACATTTGTAATACTTGGAGAAAATTGTGCGGCGCAGGCAACTCATGATATTTGAGGAGGAGCAAATGAATTAAACTACAGTGAATCCCATTTCTAATTGAATAAAACTGGTCTCAAGTTTTAGTAGACTTTCATTGTAACGAAGAAACTGAAATGTAGGCAAAACCGTCTGCTGTAGGCATCTGTAATCCGCAGTCGAACCATTTCCACGCCTATGTTTATATAAACCTTTCTCATTATTTTCCCTGAGGAACAAGCTTTGAAAGAGTTCCTATTTCTTCCGGGTCACTGTGTGTATACGTTTACAGTATAAATATTTATTTTATTTATATGAATGGATATTCGAACCTATTTGTTTCAACTATTCAATATAAGTAAATCAGTATTTATGAGAAAGAGAGAGAGAGAGAGAGAGAGATCCGCCCTTGATTTTCGCACATTGCCCCATCTTCCTCGTAATAATCCATGGAAACGTTTACAATCAGCGGGTGTTAATCACTAGACATTACCACTAGCAGAAGAGTTTGAAAAGAGTTTATAATGTAGCGAGGAGAGTAAACGCTTTAGTGAAGGTTTAGTTCATGTTATATGTAAATAGAATATTAGCGAACTTAGTAGTTAATCATTCAACTAGACTTAATTAAACCCGTTGTTTGGACGATTTTTTAAATCTTGAGCCAGCCAATAATAGTATCCAACAAATATATAATAACGTGCATAGCAGATTCAAACTGACAACACACGGCGTTCTCTAGGCAATTTAACAACAGCTGTTACCGATTGAATGTAAAATAACCTGTGACGAAAGTGAGATTAGAAAAATGTCTCGTATGCAAGTAAATCTCATCAATATTTTATTTAAGAAGTACCCAACACGTTCGCTACCGAGAGGCGCAAATATGCGCCGTCTGTTTTTCCACGAGTTTCCGACGCTAAGAATTCGATCTTTCCGCACAAACCATGTAACGTGGGCCTGACCTTCATTACAGACCAAAAGGGG
Source organism: Prosapia bicincta (assembly GCA_036971475.1). Classification (NCBI taxonomy): domain Eukaryota; kingdom Metazoa; phylum Arthropoda; class Insecta; order Hemiptera; family Cercopidae; genus Prosapia; species Prosapia bicincta. The sequence goes on along the minus strand of JBAIZL010000001.1, from coordinate 135,859,110 downwards.
AAAGTTGTTATAATAACTTATTATACTTCATACATGCCCTTGGCATATGTGTATTTGTTTTATAGTTTTGTTTTTGCTGTTTTTAGTGGTTTAGATGTCTAATATATTGAAAATAACACTATTTACACGTAAAAACAGAAATGTCATACATAGGCTTGTAACAACAAACTCTAAACTAACTCGGCTTCGCTGGACTGACTGCTTATATAGCTACATATCTTAGTCAAAAGATGCTGACAATATAAACAATATTGTACCAGAGACAAAATATGTTTACATTTGTGTTTCATATACAGTAGGGCAACAGAATATTGACAAACGCACCCATCACTTGTGACAAGTTTACATCCTGTGTAAGTAACAATAGCTATTTTGTTAACATTGCGGTAGCGAACGTGTTAGAAAAAAATATCGTATGCAAATAAATCTCATCAATATTTTATTTCAGAAGCAGCCGTTGATGAGCCATCGAGTTAAGGAGCTGTTAAAATAAATTCTAACACTTCTAACTGTTACTACAGTTAATTTGGTTTACGCAAATAGATAATGGCCAACACCAACTGGATCCATTCTGGAGAACACAGAATTCGGTAACAATGCCCACTATATGTTGTAAACTGAAAAAGCAGCAAGTATGGAATATAAAGAAAGCAAGATATTCGCTCAATTCAAATTAAATCGCTTCAAATGTAAACCTCAGAGATTCACAAGCTGCCATATGATGACAGAAGTCGAATTTAAATTCTACGAAAGTGATTGGTGTTTTTTTTTTATTTATAGAAGGTTACATGACATCAGGTTACAGAGCTAAACCTACAAGTTTTATCCTTCTCTTCTACTGCAGCCTTTTAATTTCCTAAGTACGTAATAACCTTTGTTTGCTCTGTTAAAGCACTTGTCTGTGCAAAGGTAAAAGGAAGGAAGAGTATAAAAGACAGTTTTACGAGTCAGTAGATAAGTGCTTTGAGTAGTTTTACTCTGTCTTTATCTGTTTGGTCTACTTTAAAGCGCCCGCTTGGAAGCAAAGATCTCGAGCAGTGTCCCAGCAAAAAGTATGCTGTTGTTTAAACTTATAATAAGATATTAAGTTTGTTTTTCTTTAAACCTAAAGAACCGTTACATGTTCTAATTAGCTCTTCAAAGCAAATTCCAAAGTGAAGAGAAGAGCTAGGCTTTCAGAATTTCATGAATAATATTAAATTGGAAGGGAGGAGAGGATCGACTAATGCCAAGGCCTCCTGAATATTTCAAGATCGTGAGATTTATCGAGGATGTTGTGCAATCACTGGAGATGACGTGGCGCCATTATGTTACACGTATGGAATATAATTCTAACTTCAAGGACGCAACAAGGACTTAGGCTATATGTCCTGAAATCTCAGACTGTAGCTCTTCAACACAGGGCTTCGTACTGTCCCTCCCCCTGCAGTGAAAGCTTCTTCCTGGTCTATTGCATATTTATTGTCACTTTCAGGTTACGTTACAAATTGAGGGACTCCGTGTTTGCCTAGAAAACGCTCTTTCTCTCGTTTAGGGGACCCGACAGTAACTTAAGGCGAGCATTTATCACGCTATATAGTTTAGGAACTCAGGAATAACTTTGGTAATTTGGGTGACGTTTTTATATAAAATGCAAGTTTAGGGCAGCAATCACCCGGACAACTTGGCAGTGCTATGATACACAGCTGTTTCAATAAACATAAGTGTCAGATGCTTTCGGTAAATATCTTTTTAGAATTTATAACAAATTAGTTAAATAACAAAGTAATTTCTGTTTGAGCTTGTACTATGCACTCAATAAATTTCAACATATTAATTATAGCTATATTTAATGAGAAATGTAAATAGTCTCTTACCCAAATAGCAACAGCTTGACCACAGTGCACAAATATTTCCTATAAAAAAAAAAATTTAAAAGAAGTCAAATGTAAATATCATGAGCAAAATCATTTATGTTCTTACGAAGAAGAAAATAAATATTCTACAATCTAAGATGAGGTATAAAAGATTAACAAATTTTCTGCGCACAGAACATTGTATTCCAAGCGTATAGGTTGGTTTATTGTTTTAAATATTTGGCTAACTCATTTTGTAACCTGAGCAGATCTACAATGAACTGTTATTGCAACAACTGTAACAAAGGGAAATGATTATCAACTCTTACCTTTTCAATACAAATGTTGTTACAAAATAAGGCTGAAATCAAGCTAAATCTCAAGGTTACAAAAATTTAAGGTTGAATCTTCTCAGATAATTTTAGTGGCGACAGGAATCAAAGGTTTTTGACCTGGAGATGACGTGGCGCCATAATAACATTATAATAACTTCAAGGTCGTAACAAAGGCTTCGGTCATGTGCCCTGTAGATCTCAGACTACCACTACAGTGCATGGCTTCGTACTGTCCCTCTCCCAGGAGTGAAAGATTCTTCCTGGCTTATTGTATATATATTGACACTTTCAGGTCGCGCTACAAATTTAGGGACTCCCTGATTTTTTGGAAAACGCTCTTTCTTTCGTTTAGGTGACCCGACAGTAACTTAAAGCGAGCGTTTTATCACGTTATATAGTTTTGCAACAGAGCAGTGAGGTTGTTAAATAAGGTAAACTATTTGTATAAAATACCAGCTTAGGGCAGCAATTACCCGGAAAACTTTGCAGTGAATGATACACAGATTTAATAAATATAAATCTCAGATTCTTTCGGAAAGACGTTTTTTTAAAGAATGTATACCATATTAGTAAAATAGCAGATGTAATTTGAGTTTGTGTTTGTAATATCCAATTAATAAATTTATCAAATAAAAAATTTATCAAAGCTATTTCAAAAAAGGAACTGTAAATCATGTCTTACCCAAATAGCAACCGCTTGTCCCCAGTCCACAAATGTTTCCTGTAAAAAAAAATTAAAGATAATTTTAATGAAAATAATAAAAACAAAATCCTAAACAATAAACAAACTAAATATTCTAAACTCTAAGATAGGTGCAAAAGATTAAAGAAATCACTGTGCGAGAACATTGTATTCCAAGCATATTGGTTGGTTTTTTGTTTTAAATATTTTACTAACTCACTTTTTAACTAAAGAATACCTACAATGAACTGTTATTGCAATACATTTAATAAAGAGAAGTGATTATAGATCTATTCTGTTCAAATACTGTTCCAAAATAAGGCTGAGATAGAGCTATGTCTAAAGGTTGCGAGAAGTTTAAGTTGAAACCGTTCGACTAATATATTGGCGACCGGATCAAAGATTTTCGATGTTTCACATACAACATTAGCTCAGCAAAATTAACTATTGAAACAAAACTGATATCCAATACTAATATCTATATTGCCGGCGTAAAATGCCAATTTGGGGCAGACCTTTTCCACAAAGCCTGAAACTGTGTAAAGATAAACCTCAAATACCAATAAATTATGTATACATCACGAAGCAATAAATGCTATACATCATACTTGGGGAGTAGCTAAATTATTTTAAAAAGTAGTTGCAACAATTTTTTAATCATTGAGTCCGGATAAACTATTTCATACAATATGTTTGTTGAACTTTATCAATGGAGTATTTAAAATCTTGCTTCAAGTAATTGGCATCCGTGACAACCAAGGATCTATAACGGAACCTGCAACAACGTCCTTGCTTACAAGTATCTTCTCCCCTACGTCTGTTATTTCTGTTGTAATATTTTGAGTATTAACTCCAATGACGTCCCATGGCACTGACGTCACGACACAAGTACCACTATGGGAACGATCAACTAAACGACGATAGCACGCCACAGACTCCAGGACATAAAGAAGCAGGTTAATTCAAGTTGTCAATTTATCTAATATTCCTTCTTCATCAACTCCCGTCCGTCCTTCTTCAGCCCACTTTTTATTTCCTCTTTAAACAAAAACGATACTTTCATAAAATATAGTGTCTCGCTTTAAACTAAGAAAATATATTGTCTTGCTTTAAACTAAGAAAATATAGTGTCTCGCTTTAAGCTAAGAAAATATAGTGTCTCGCTTTAAACTAAGAAAATATAGTGTCTCGCTTTAAGCTAAGAAAATATAGTGTCTCGCTTTAAGCTAAGAAAATATATTGTCTCGCTTTAAACTAACAAAATATAGTGTCTCGCTTTAAACTAAGAAAATATAGTGTCTCGCTTTAAGCTAAGAAAATATAGTGTCTCGCTTTAAACTAAGTAAATATAGTGTCTCGCTTTAAGCTAAGAAAATATATTGTCTCGCTTTAAACTAACAAAATATAGTGTCTCGCTTTAAACTAAGAAAATATAGTGTCTTGCTTTAAACTAAGAAAATATAGTGTCTCGCTTTAAACTAAGAAAATATAGATAGTGTCTCGCTTTAAACTAAGAAAATATAGTGTCTCGCTTTAAACTAAGAAAATATAGTATCTCGCTTTAAACTAAGAAAATATAGTATCTCGCTTTAAACTAAGAAAATATATTGTCTTGCTTTAAACTAAGAAAATATATTGTACACACACACACACACACACACAAACACACACACACACACACACACACACACACACACACACACACACACACACACACACACACACATATATATATATATATATATATATATATATATATATATATGTGTGTGTGTGTGTGTGTGTGTGTGTTTGTGTGTAAGTGTGAGTGCTCTGAGCATGTTCTAACACTTTACAGGATGCATTGATCTTTATAATTGTGTGAGATAAACTCCCTTAATTCGTTGCGTCATGCCATATGGTTCAATAAACTTACCTATATCCCTACACGACAGACGCTTTCCAATGACATTGAAAGACCTTAGGGATTAGCCGCTGCTCAATAGGGCCTACTGTAACCCTATCCGACAATACACAGGAGGTGCATATTTCCACCTTAACGCCAAGCTCATTTATCACTTTCAAAGCCTTATCGGCGATAAAATATCTCTTTGTTGCTGTGAGAGCGCGACGAAACCTTCCCTGCGAGATGAATAATAGTGATTCTACAAACGCAAAGGGTGAAAGCAATACGATAAAGTGCATCTCGATACGTCTGCGGAGAAATATATTCCCCTATTGTTGCATCCGAGGCCGTGTATTCAGTATTAGAAAAGAAGAAAACACCTTTAAAGCAATGAGTATTTTTAAAGAGATTCAGTCATTGCGATAAATGTTTCTTTTTCCAAATCTATTTTAAACGTTCACAGCAAGTTTACGCGTCGAAATCTTTTAACAAAACTTTCATATAGTTAAAGAATAATTATTGTCTCTCCTATGGTGCCTTTTCAACATTCATTTAGGAGATGAGTACGCATGAGTACAAAATTAGCAAGAGGTTACTTATGGTGTTGAAAAATAAGGCTTATTCACTAGAGATCGTCTAAAACTAATATTGATAAATTGATCATACTATGCTATTTAAAATGTTTGAATTAACTTAGTATTTTACCGACGGTCACACATTTTCTTCAACGGTATATTTTTCGCCATAATAAAAGAGGGCTTAACTGATTAAGGATCCCGGAATGGAATCAAATAGTGAAATCTTTCAAGATATAACATATTTACGGGTACGTACGTTTTCCAACAAGTGCCCTAGTCATTCAAGTCTGCAAAAGCCAAAAGTATGTTTTCCGTTCTTAAAACGCAACTTTATCAGTGCTTACCTCATGTCTCTACTTCGGTTTATCCCAACTTGTAAAAATAAATGTTTTGTTTGTTCACATCTCTTTCAGAGCATCGGAGTGTCCGTTTCATTTAGAAATTTTACACTCTTCACCGGCAAGTGTTATTTTCACAGTTTCTTGTTTCATTTAGGCTTTTACTCTGTTCCCTTGATTCCTCCCCTCCATCTTATATCTCCTCAACTACTAAAGAAAGTAGCACGAAACAGAGTTGGGTATTTGCAACAACGTCTAGAATTTTAAGTCGCATTTTTAAGCGCAATTATAAACTCTTTTTTCTCTTAATTTCTCAAACAAACTCTTATTTTTACCAAAAAACTGTGTTCTATTAGCTTCTAAAGAAACATATTAGTGATTAAAGTTGAAACGATATCTGAAAACAAAGAATCCAGAGAGACATCTAAGTATAGATGACACGAATAAATGTTTTATATTGATTAGATAAATATTCTCTAAGCTACTAACCACCCCCCTCCATCAGTATTCATTTTTACTGTTATAAACTTGTAACAAGTATATAAACATATGAAACAATCGATAAAGAATTGCATCTCTAATTCTACTTGATTAGTTTCCATAATTCCGTTAAATAGAAGCATCTTGCATTTCCTCAATACGTTTGTACATTGAAAACAAGGGTGGAATTACAGAGAAAGAGGCCAAGTCTAACAGAAACATAAGGAGAAATTGAGAAATTTCTGCAGCTGTAATTTATATTAATCAAGAGTAAATCACTTGCGTTTAAAATTGTCATCCAAAAACGTATTCCTTGCCGTGCTAAAACGTATATACCTGTACTATACATTCACAGATGAGATAGCAATTAATAACTTCAAAATAACGTAAGCAATCCCAACAAGGACTTGATTCCATTCTGCTATGAGCGAAACCAACAAAATACTCGTTGTAAACATATTCCTCCGTACTGCCATCTATGGGCTGATTTTAAAACTATTCAATTGATCAACGCTATTCTGGAAAAATACCACTTGCTATGTGTTATTCCATTATCAAACATATATTTTAAAATATTGCACATCGTCTATTTTCGGAAGTATATGCATCTGTCTACATTACTCCATGAATAACAATGAATTTCAAAGTTTCTTTCTCTTAGCTACATTTTCCTCTAAACCCTTCTTATGCAAAATAATCCTAAACACAACGTGTACAGCGCAATAAGCCATAACAATTGTAGTAGCAGCTCACTCACAATTGAACATAAAATATTTATTTTTAATAAATTTTTAAAATCCAATGACATTGTGTAATTTTATAATGTCGCCTTAGAGTGTTTGCATGGTTGCTAACAACTAACACAATACTATCTGTAAGATAACATATGATGCGGTATTACCTTTTGTAAACACCTTGGTGATTGTGCAATCTTGTTTGATTAATGTATAAAGTTTATAGATTAGATTGTAGTAGACAAGTTGCGAGTAATGCGTTGTTGCAATATCAGCCAAACCGTTTCTACGCACACAATGGCTGGTGAGATCCTATATTGCGACTACCTTAGAGAGTAAATGCCACGAGTTTATTAAGTTATGAAGTTTATATTAAAATGTTATTCAATAAAAATATAAACATTTATAAATTACAATAAAAATATACAATGTCTAGAACTATGTTGATAAAGCCTTTCTACAAAGAGACTATCAAGTATTTTGTTAAAACATGACGAACAGATACGTGATTTACTCAATATTATATTTGCTACAATAAAAGAATATTCAATGGAATATTTCAGAAGTATAAATACCGAAACGTTCATGTTAGGTTGATGTAACTAGACAACTAGATTACTTCAATTCAGTTATTTCTGACCTCATTAAAAAGACATTTAGTGTAACCTAGAAATCACAAAGTGTTTGTTGCAGCAAAAGTCAAGATACAATCTAATATTAACTTATCGAAAAGCCTTGTAGAGGAGCGATTACTCGCATTTTGTGGCCGCATCTTCGTAGAAGAAAAACTGTTAAAGAAGCTACACCATTAGCCTTGGGAAGAAGTGGAGAGTACACCCGATGCGTGCCCCGTTTCCTCCATTGTACAGCTATTAAACTAGTGTTTACACACCCTGCCTTTGATACTTTCATAGGCACCAACCATACAATGCAAGGAAGAGGTACAGACTACCCGGCTATCTATTTAGGCTCAGAACTATTTGCAGAAAGGGAAACAAGTGGGTCTCAGCTTACTTACATCACTTAATGGACTTTTTAAAGTCAATTCCTACCTAGGTCAAAAAAGTAAAATTTTATTTCAGAGAAATTCTAATTAATTAAAATTAAGTAGCTTACCTTATGAGTTAAAACATTTGTTCTAGGACATAAATTATAATATAAAGTCAGCTGTTTCATGAAATCATATTATCACTATTTTTAAGTCGAATGGGACAATATACAAACATAGCTTACCTTGCGCTTTTTGAGAAAGATTTTTCTCCCATTTTAAATTAAAATTAATTTATTATATTTTATTATTGGATTATTATTAGTTTAAATTGTACCAACATCAAGTGTCAAGTGTATTAACTTCAATTTTACTGCAAGTTTTAAAAATAGTAGCTGAACTTGAGTGGATGAATAGAAAGTATTATATTAACGATTGAAAATACTTACATAAAATACTTATATTAACGATTTGAACAAGACGTATTTAGGAACAGAGTACAGTAATAGAAGGAATGAAAAAATAGAGAAAAATAGTACCAAACAAGAAAGAAATTAACGCTATATTATTTATTAACGAATACTATAGGGTTGAATTATATTACAATGGCCTTGGCGATATGAAGCTCTCTTCATCCCTTAGACAATGCTCTTTATCTAGAGATTATTTCAGCCCTAAAGTGACAACTATAAGTTGTAGGTGGGGTAGTTGCAGTTATTTGAAACAATAAAGCCTGATAAAATCTCCACGTATTTAGAAGCAGAAGGGAGAGCTGTCTTATCCCGTCTCGCTGCTAACTTTGCGTACAAACTTAGCCATTACGTGTCGACATGAATTATTTACCTGACCTTTTCCTACGTTTCTAAGTAGAGTTGTTAGAATACGAAATCCAAACCTAAACACATTGAATAAGCCTTTTTAAAGCCGTATGATCAACAATGCCGTGACTTCATCTGATTTTATCAAACTATTAAACAGTATGTTAACTAGGATCTACCAACATCGCTTCTCATGACGACTCGTAATAAACTGAGTATCAGAAAAGGAACCCTTTATAGCTGTACCGTCCATTGTTTGATGGGGGAAATACTGTCAGCTGTTAGATTCCCACCCATAAGTCTCTACGGGCAGATCATTCACCAAACAAACGATTTCCTGCAACAGCTGTTTTCGACGCTCAGTTTACTCGTGGAGATTATATTTTAGATACATTTTTGAATATTTCATAAAAACGATTTTACTCTGATACGATAAATTGCGAAATATTCTAGCAATAGCTATTTACTGATATAAATATTTAACAATTGTTACATTATTTGATTTAAATTCTAGTAAATTATTTAAATTCTTAAGTGATAACCTCTTTGCTCGTGGTGAACAAAACATGAGGGTAAATCATAGCTTTCTCGTCACGCTATTTCTGAAACACATACCTTATAACATATAATTCCGTCTGATTACCTAAAGTGAATTAAATTATAGCATATGATTAATGTATCAGCTGATTTTGTGTTATAGGTTATATTGAGGATCAGCCTATAGAGATTGAGACTTTTGAGTTTTACGGATAGATTGTTATTAAATACAGTGGTTTTGATCAGTTAATGAATATATTAGTTTATTTGAATTTTATTAAATCTTAATACAAATGAATCAAAGTTATGTATTATTAATCCAATTATTGAAGGGTAAACATTTTTTGGTCCGCCCTATACTTTTTAAAAACCTGATATGAATTGCATTTGTTAAAAACATTTGTAGGGCCTATTCATTGAACATCTAATAATTTTCTTGTTACCTACATTATTTTATTATTAACTACAATAAATAGTGATCTCTATTAAATACTTTCCTCAAATAAAGATGTAAAATTGAATAACAAATGTATAAATTCATATTTTCGGCGATTTACCTTAAACATTTTGGGATACTATTAGCTCTATTTTGTTATCACGTCTGTTGGGGCTCTCCCGAGTGCAGAACTAAATTTTTAATTATAAATAAATAAAACCTCTTTAACTACATAACGTTTTATTTATGTCCTGATGTACATTTCAATTTCAAAGCAATCACCTTTAGAAAAGGTTACTACAAGATTATTTTCATATAGCGTACAAGAGGAGTCTTGTAGTAATTCCCTCTGAACATGATTGCTTTACAATCGAAACGGACATAAGGATATAAATAAAAGGTTTTTGTTGTCTGAAAGGGTTTTATTTAGTAATGGGTAAAAATGTTTTGAAAACAGTTCCTATATTTTCGCATCAACTATATTGTTGCACGTGTATTGACTGTCGTACGACTCCTTATATCTCCATGAAACCATGCCCTTACTGTTGTATCTCATTAATCCAAGTCTTGTTGCAATGTTTCCACTGCAGATGATCAGATTACATAAAGTCAAGTTATGCCGAAATTAGCTTTCGGAGTATTGCTACACATTAGGCTAATTACGCGAGGCGACAAGAGATGTCAAGCGCTATCTGTTACGGGAAACTAGAACTTCGTCACGTAAAAGCATTCGTTTCAGACTCGTGTCACTGAAAATTAAATTTACCCTCGTCTCTTATGTGCTGGAAATATGCGGCTGTTGTGTCTATGTAGGGGCGCTCTGCTAAGAACGGCAAATAGGTTTATATCCAGACACCTCTCTTTAAAAGCAGTATATTGATGTCTGCCAGGCTTCTTTCGTATCGTGCGGAGGCCATCCACCCACAGGTGATAAATATTATTGAATATATTTTTTCACCAAATTAAAGTAGTTATGAGGCTTGGGTAGAGACGAATAAAATAAACAAATATTCTTTGAGCTTAGCTTGTGAGGTTATGTTAAAAACAAATAAAAACATAGACAAGACTCACAAATAAATCATTTATTTACTCATACGCGTTTCAATGACCAAGTCATCATCATCACTCAGTTGTAAGTTAAAGTGTGTAGTAGTAACACTCAATGATGATGATGAGTTGGTCATTGAAACGCGTATGAGTAAATAAATGATTAATTTGTGAGTTTTGTGTAAGTTTTTATTTGTTTTTTTACGAATAAAATGTTTAAAACCTTGGTAGCCATAAACGTTTGGTAAATATTGTAACTTAAACATAACTTCACTTATTAAATAATACACAAAAACCTTTAAACACAAATATTGTGGGGGAGGTGGTAGTAGATCTCAAACAAAGAAAAAGTTATTTAAAACCTCGATAGTTCCTAAAAGATTCTAATAATATCATAATCATAGCCTCACTTCACAAACATCTCTTATTTCTATATGTATAATTTTTTAACAAAATGAGAACAATGTTATACCACGCTACTATAAAGATATAATAAAATATTGTTACAAATTATCTGGTTGGGATGGATTTGGCTTTTAACAAAAATAAATACTAATCTACGATGTAAATCCATGCTTTTTTGTTCTGCGTCACGATGCAAAAACGCTTGTTATTAAGTTACTTTGTGTTGCTAAAGTGTTTTTCCTTTTATTTACTACTTAATATAGATTAAACTGGATACTTTATATCTATATCTTGACTGTGCATAAGTGACCTTCGTTATATGGGAAAGTTTCCTTTGCCGGTGCACAAGTTGTGTTTACTTACCAACTTTATTTTAATTTGGTCAAAAAATATCACAAAAAATAAACCATTTAAAAACTCACAAAACATTATATATTTAGGATTTTTAGGATTCCTCCAGGATTCCTTCCTTCTTTTCCTGAGTTCTGTGTTGTTTCGCTAGGCATTTGTGGTTTAATAAGTTTTGTGTTTTCGTGATTTATTCTGGCTTTCTAACTTGACTTTCTGTTTTTAGTTATAATTTTGTAATACATTTATTTTATAAGTAAATAATTTATAGTACGTATTTATACAAAATATGTTTTGAATTGTTTTAGCCTTGTTAAAGTTTAGTGTATTAATTATAAGGAAAATAATAATGTTAAATAGATAACTCTCCTGAGTAAGGCGTTTTATTGTTTGACTTTTAAATGTATTATCTTGTTGGTTTTACAGCCGTACGATACAAAGCCTATCGTTATTTATATTGATATAGCTTGACGACATTTGTTAGTAGTACCCAGGCACTGATAAAGGTGACATCGTCGTCGAAACTAGCCTGTTTGTTTATTTAAACTAGGGTGTAGTGGATTTAGAGCGAAATGTTTTTATTTTTGCCGTTGTAAACTACAATAATATTGGTTTCTCATAGCGTCCAAATGCGAATAACTTGTCTTGTTGCAGCGCTACGATTAATTGAGATGACGTGTCAATTTTTAACATACGTGGCATTTATATTCCACAGGAGAAACCCCAAAACCTACCCGAAACCAACCCCTTCTACTCAAAAACCCCATTATTGAGTTACGCAAAACTAAACCGTTAAAGGATTAAAACGGGAAACTATTAGTTTTATCCAACTTTTAAATAGTTTGGGAAGTCACCGAATTAATGACTTACGAGAGATTAGTTCTGGTCGCAGCCGCTAGATACCAGCAATTTGTAAAGAGGGATTCACTTTAAGCCTAGGGCTTACATTTCATGCGTATATTGATATAAAAATAAATAGAAAAATTCCTACCAACGTTGAAAAATAACTAGAAAATTTTAATGAAATTAAATTGAAGATGTTCATTTAATTTTTGTTTCATTGCAAACACAGTTACAGCTCATGCATATAACACATATATATAAAGATAAAATCTGACAACATTAAAATACTAACGGGAGAACACGTTCTCATAATAAAACCACTCAACAAATGAAAACTGTTTATATATTTGTGAAAATATAAGAATTAAAAACAAAACTATTAATGAATAAAGCAATTAAAATAAATACTAAAGACAATAGTCCATTGAAAATAATTACCAAATATATTTATTCTTATCTATTTATTTTTACATTGTATCACAAGAAAAAATTGCAATATAACAATAGATAAACTGCTCTAAGCTTATTCACGGCATTCATTGTATGCATTGTTAGCAAGAGGAAGTAGACTGTTGAGTGATAACACAATGACAAGTGTGTGTTAGGATGAGCTGAGAGTGGTTGTGTGTGTGTGTTAATGAGTGTTATTGAGGTGGTGTGGATAAGTGGGTGTTGGTGAGTGGTTGTTGGAGAATTTGTGTGTGTGAGTGGGTGTAGGTTGATGAGAGTTGGGGTGGGTCATTAAGTGTGGATGTGAGTTATTAAGTATGGCTGAGTGGGAAGGGATGACAGGGTATTAGTAAGTAGGTGTGAGTGATTATGGTGTGTGGTGTCGGGAAGTGAGTGTGGGGAGGGGTATGAGTGGGTGAACGTCACAGGGTGAGGGTAAATGTGTATGAATGAATGCGTGTGGGGTTAGTTAGGTGTTTTGAGTATTTGTGAATAAGTAGGTGTAAGCGAGTGGGTGTGATTGTGTAGGTGTGAGTGAACGAGTAATGGTGAGTGGGTGTGGGTAAGAGGCAATGCAATGAACGTCAGTAGGCGTGAATGAGTGGTCGTGAGTGAGTCGGTGTGAGAAAGGTGGGTATGAGTCTATGGGTATAAGTGTGTAAGGTGGTTTCTGAAAGTGAGTGAAGAATTAGTGGATGTGAGTGAATGGTGTGGGTTTGTCGACGTGGGTGAGTGTGTGTAGGTAAGTGGGTGTGTTTGGGTGAATGTGTGTGTGTGAGTGAGTGAGATTGATATATTTCTGATCTATCTCGGATCTTCTTTTATTATGTCTTTAAAAGCAAACTAATTTTGAAATGGATAAAAAAACCGGTTTGAACTTGAAGATAACGTGCATAGAATCTTCCAAGGAGGCTGAATTCCCTGATTTACAGGAATAAACTAACAAGCAGATAAAGTTACCAGCTATTTAACCATCTCTCGCCGCTAAGGAGTTACTTTCACTTAAAACATTACTTTGTGAAACTTTCTCAAACTCTACTTTGATAAGAAAAAAACTAATTGTTAGTTAGAAAAATCTATTTATTTATTTCCTTAAATTTCCTTTACAGAATTCGTAAGCCTTACATTCTACATGCTACATGCTACATACTATAACTTGGAACCGCCGTTTGTACGCGTTAATGACTAGAGTTTAACGGGGAAAGTTTACACTCGGGAAAACAAAGTAGATAAAGACCGTAAAAGGTTCTATGGAATATTTGAGAGTTACACTACAATGCAAAACTTTCACTTCAAACTATAATAATATTAAATTCTTATCACGGCCAAATAAAGCGAATAAATTGACTTGTTGCAACGCTACGGTTAATTGATATGGCGTGCGGATTTGCAACATACGCCGTTCTTATATTTCATAGGAGAAACCCCGAAACCTAACCGAAACTATTGCCCAACCCCTTCTATAGAAAAAGGAAATCATCGAGCTACGTAAAACTAAACCGCTTAAGATTTAAACAGAAAACCATTAGTTTTATGAAATTTTTAAATTGTTTGCGAATTCGCCAAACTATTGACTAGTTAGGAACAAATTATCAAAACTAGTTTCACCGTCTGGACGATGGTAGACCTACAACCATTGTGTGTAGCATAAAAACGATTCAGGAAGATCATGGTTCATATATATACATGTTATAGGACTTTGGATTTAAAGGACGCATAACCAACGATGTATTTATTGTATTCTAAAGAAATATTGGTGAATCTCAATCCTACATTAAATTGCAAAATGATAAAAGTTTACTAAACCAACTTATTATAATGTAGTTATTTCCATAGCTTAAGTATTTAATAAATCCTATGATTGAGAATAATATTTATTAGGAATACTTCTCTTTTTGTTATAGGTTTGTGCGGCACCACATTTACACACCATCATATCCTACGAAGTATAGGAACTTATAGGGCATATAGAGCATATTTACTCCGGACGCCATTTCATCTCTTAATGTGCTTCTACATCAAGCAACAACAAAAAGCCACAAAATGGCGACGTACCCGCTAGCAAAAGCACCAACCACAGTGTGTTTGGATCAAGCAAGCATATTTCTGTATAAAGTGTGAATGTGTTTGGTATTATAATATACTGTGGCAGAATCACTCTGCTAATGTCTGAAAACATTTACAAGTCCTTGGTCAAACATTAAGAAGGCGCCAAAGTGTTTTTACATGCTAATACTAGCGATGGGCACCAAAATATGCAACCTTTAAAAGCTGGGACGTTTTGGTTCCTTATCTTTGTTTAACATAAACAGCTTTGTTTCTTGCATCATGTCAGGGGACAGTGTAGCGCATTACTACAAATGTCTCTTCCCTCCTCATTCCCCACCTGCAAATGTACCCGGGATTTCTTTCCATAAAGTGGAATGTGCTGTATGTTCTTGCTACAACCCCCCTATAATATTCCGACATCAGCCTTCTCTTCTGAATTTACTCTTTATGGCTTGCTAATGTGCGACAGACTGCTATAGAATAAACTATAATTCGTCCAGACACGGAAGCGTTCCAGATAGTTAAGCTCCCACACGCACTCGCATGCACTGACCTGCTTTTCCAGGAGTGACCTACCCAGTCTACGAAACTGTTAGATTTTATAACTGCCTCTTGTGTGTTGTACTTATAAAATAGTACTTAAAAGCATATAAGTACAAATATTTTAGTTTTTCCTAATGTACCGAGTTTTGGTTCTAATGCTTTTGAGGACAACTTAGTGACCGGCCAGTACATAAATGAAAACAACAAATTGTGACTAGTTTTTTTTAAAGAATCATTTATTGCATTTAAATAAATCACAAATTATTTGGTAGTCACAGGATAAAATGAGCCAGAAAAATATAAAAAGAATAATAAAGCAATATACAATCTAAACTAAAAAAAAATAAAAAAGGATTCCCTGTAATAATTTTTAAAAATATATAGGCCATAGATGATACAAGGTAAAGTGAAAAAACCATATAAAGAGATGAATAAATTAAATTTTATTAAAATTATTTAGTCAATGCAACGCGGTGGAGTCTTGTACGATCTGTTTGCATCGTTTGTAAACACTCTGGAACGAGGAGCATATTACAAAACCTTTTCTTAATAACATGAGGGTTGTCAGAGGCCGTTGTACTCCTTTACATGTTATAATTTCACTCTCTTTACGTTTATAGAAAGCTGCTTGGATTATTGGAGAATTTTATAGATAACTTATGTCCTGGTTTAGTCTGAGATTTTTCTGTCTAAAAAGTAAATGTAGTTTTTAAGTCTTTAAAATGAGAAATATGTTAACGGAATTGTTTTCTACAACATTGTCACGAAGTAATTAGACACTTCTACTAAGGGTAAGGTACGGGAGAAGCTTATATATGTTACAAAATATTGGTACATCGTGGCAGGCTAAATGTTTTACAGGCTAGTTACATAGTGCTATATAAAGGTTTAGTACACACGATCAACAAAACTGCGAGCCCTTAAAACGTTTCCCTGAAGACGATATTCACCCTTGTCCAGGAAAGATATTTCCAGGAAAGGATGTGTCGGCGACAAAGGGAAAGACTTTAGTAACAGGATCGCCGCACTCAGCGCTAAGAGCTTCCTTGTGTACGTCACAATGCCACACTGTTTGCCTACAAAATTCCCGATAATTATCGACAGCGGAATCGGGATATTGCTGGCACTGTATTGATAAAGTGAGGCAGGCAAACATTAAACCCTTTAGTTTAACAAAGAAAACATTTATTGAAGTGGGTAAAATACATATTTGTTTTGGCATTAGTTAAACTAACTTGTTATATTATTTGTGGTTATTGTTTGTAACATCTATTTGAAATCCAGTTGTATTTTGAAAATTGTCCTTGATGACATAGTTTTCTGTTTTTTTTATTTTATAACATACATAAGAGGAAACGAAACATTTTCAAACATTATCTGCTTCAAAATACATGGTAAATATATACGAATGATAAATATTTTATTTTTATTTGTTAATATTATCAGTTACGTTTAGAATAAAAAGACACTAGTTTCAACGAGTCAAGAACTATTATTTATTTAGTTAATTAGAGCTTAGCTAGTGAGAGCTATTCACAAAGGTAAAAGTAAAATAGTACTCTCAAAATCTCACAAAAAATTAGTTTACACACACAATAAACTAGTTTCGGCGACGATGTCGCCTTCCTCAGTGCTTGGCTACTGTAGCTACTATTCATAATTACTTATATTGAGTCAATATAAGCAGAATCGTTTAAGGATAATGTTGGAAAAGAGAATTAACAAGAATATTTTTAATTAGTCTCCTAGCTACGTCAGTCACTGATGTTAGTTATGTTTGCACGGTTCCACAATAATTCCCAAGTGTTGCACCCCATAACATCTATGTAAAGTGGTTTCAGTATATTCAGAAGTGTTTGCCAGGAACATTTGTTTAAATCCGGTGACGATATTGTCCAGTTTAGAAAGAACAAAGTTCTGGAAAAATTGTCACATTGTTTTCCGACAGATTCCTGGTCTTATGCAACTCCAAGGTGAATCTGTGACTCAGGAGGAATTTTTACGCGGCATTATAGGAAATAATTATTGACTATTTAGTGCAATGGTAGTATATTTTGACTTTTTTAGTTTAGTTTCGTTATTGGCTATTATATTTCCTACTCAGCGCCGTGTTCTCAGTCTACATATACACGTTTGGCCATTTCTACCACAGTATGTTTTAAAAAATAATTTTTCCTGATAAATAATACTTTCAGGTGTACACATACATACATAAAAATAACATATTTAACTTTAAATATAAACCATACAAAAATAACATCAATATATGCGTCTAGCATCTCGTGTAATATTACAGTTGTAGTATCTTTTAACAAAAGCATATCTTAAAACTTATTATCTCCTTTATCAAGGCAAGCTATCAATCACTATCGAGGAAGAGCATAATGGTCCTTGAGGCAAGGCAACAAATACAAAGTACACTTTTTATTTAGGTTCACGGCACAGTAATTCCAAGAATAAAATCGGTAGCTAAACTATTGAAAGGTTGGCATAATCATAGAGAATGTGTGAGATAAAGTAGTCTTGTGTTTTTGTTGAAAGTAATTATAACAATAAAAAAACCAATTCAAATTATACTTAATTCAGTATATTATTATACTTATTAGGCCTATACAGTATAGTGTTATTGTCGTATATACTGTAGCTTGTTTAAAAAAAACATAAAACTAGCTGACATTATTTAACATATTTACCTTAGGATATGTTATTATGTTATAGATTGTCATAAATAAAGTTGCGTGTTTTGAAATATAAATATACTTTTATTTATTAGTATTATTATTATTAAATATTGTTTCGGAAGTCAGTATCACAGGCCATGAATATGTAATCATGCACAGCATAGCGTAGGTTGCAACATCATATCAATGGTTAATTACGATGACGTCATAGAATTTTTCCTCAATTTGTATCCCCTCATATAAAAATATTAATTATTTGAATCCAATATATTTATAAAAAAATATTCAAACTAACACTGTTTAAATGTTTTTGTTTAAGAACCAGTATAATATTTTCGTAATTTACTCCTATATAATTTAAAGCGTTTTTTAAAACTTTATTCAAAATTATTTTTAGACCCTACTGTACTTTAACATTTTTCAAAACGTCATATTAAGCAGCCCATTGCCTTCATAAACATATGACGTAGATTTTACGGTATTTTGAGGAAGGATTCACCGTTATTTTCACCCCATTCCATCACTGGTCTTGTTTTGTATTATTTTCACATAATTAATAACATTTAAAATATGAAATAACATATGAAGGACTGTATCAACACCGTGTCATCCACTACATGTTTTAAAAAGGGTACTTGAACGTGAGGGTATTTGACGTATTATTTATGTCCCAATACACATTTTAATTGCAAAGCAATCATCTTCAGAGGAAGTTACCACAAGACTCATTTCTTATAGTGTACAAGAAGAGTCCTGTAGTGATTTCATCTGAAGATGATTGCTTTACAATCAAAATGTACATCATATCTTAAATAAAATCTTTTGGGGTTTGAAAGGGTTACGGAAAACTCGAACTCCGTCAAGTAAAAGCTTTCGTTTAAGGCTCGTGTAAATGAAAAATAAATTTATCTTCCGTCCCTTACCTGTGCTTAAGCTTTGCGGCTGTAATGTCAATGTAGGGGCGCTCTGCTGAAAGCGGCGAAACACCTCTCTTTAAAATCGCTTTGTTGGTGTTTGCGGGGATACTTCCGTATTGAACGGAGGCCACCCCTCGACAGACAAATATACTGTAAATACTGTAAAATATTACTGGTTACCAAGTAACCACCCTCAGGCTTCCTACTGACTACTTCTACACCCCCCCCCTGAAAACTGAGATCACGCCTTCCGGGTAAAAGCAAGAAGTGTCAAACCACTAATTTCCACCCAGAATACTTGTGATTAGAGGTTTTTATGTATTATCTATTAATAATGAACAACAGTTAATTATTCCAAGTAATTAACGATATCCTAACTTGACTAGCATTAACTACTTCCGCATCAAAAAATTACAGCACAATATTATACCACACTACTATAAAGATAGAGTCAAATATTGCTATTGCACAACGTTACAATTTATCTGGTTAGGATGGATTTGGCTTTTAAGAAAAGTAAATACTAATCTACGGTGTATACTCATACTTTCTTGTTCCGTGACGCGATGCAAAAACGTAGCCTATACTCAAATTCTCTTCTCACCAATTCTTTTGGTATTAAGTTAGTTTGTGTTGCTAAAGTTTATTTCCTTTTCTTTACTACTAAATCTAGCCTAACTGCATTCTTTGTACCTGTATCTAGACTGTGCACAAGTGGCCTTTGTTTAATGTGAAAGTACCCTTTGAAGGGTACAAAAGTAGTGATTATTTACCAACTTTATTTTAATTTGTTCAAAACATATTACAAGAAAAACAAACCTCTTAAAAACTGAAAAACCATTATATTTTTATGATTTGTAGGTATCTACACCTGGATTTACTTTTTACTATCGTGTGAAAGCTTTTATTAAAACAATCTTCTTAAAAAAAGCGATGGTGTTTTAGAGCGATCACTGAAAGAGAGGTTATGTTTGTCGTTTACAAAGGTGTGCAAAGCAGCCACGCCGATACCCTGTAACCATGCACACTCTACTTATGTTTATAAGATGTTACATTGTAAAAACTTATCTAAAATCATGTAAAAAGCCAAATTGATACCCTGTAATGATGTAAACTCCACATATGCTTATAAGATTTTAGATTGTAAGAAATATTTCGATATCATAAGAAAAGACAATATTAAGAAAAACAAATGGCTAGAACAATCTTAGCCAGGGATAAGCAAAAAAAAAAACATTGCTTGGTTAGGGTTGCTTACCACCCTCCGCTATATAGCGTGGCTATGAAGGGCCTTATGAAGTATGGAAGACTTCGAGTGTCGGTGCCTTCTGGATGGAGTTTGAGATAAATCGCTTGGATCTCCTAAGGACAATCACAGATAATTGTGAAAAATCGGATATTTACAGCATAAAATAAGAGATGTGCGATGGATTATATATATTGGCCAAACCTGTATGAGTAAAAGGACACTTTGCTCGTTTTAAAACAACAAACCATAATACTTACTCAGGGATGCCAAGCATTGCCTAGACAACCAGCATTTCTTTAAGTCAAACCATCCTAAGTTATTAAAAAATGTTGCGAGGTACAACACTCTTGATGTTTGGGAGGCCTGGTTTTTACACAAATTTCGAGGACAACAACCTTGGAGCCCTGCTCTAAATTACCTACCAATTTTATTTGAATTTGTACAAAATATATTACAGAAAAAAAAACTTTTAAAAACTGACATACAAAATATATTTTTATGATTTACTGCTCGATTTACTTCTTACCATCGTGTGGAAGCTTTTATTAAAATGATTAAAAAATGTTGTTAAAGAAAGCTATGGTGTGTGACAGCCATCACCGAAAGAGAGATTAAGCATGTCGTTTACAAAGGTGTGTAAGGCAGTGAGTATAAGTGTTTTTAGCGCTTATTTGTGCAAAATATTTTTAAAACTGTTTTAGTTCGTTTAAAAGTTAGTATAATGAGGATACGAGAAATAATAATGTAAAATTGATAACTGTAGATTGTATTATCTTGTTTGTTTTATAGTTGTGCTATAGGCCTATGGTTAATTTATAATTATGTGCCTTTATGAAATGTAATTCTAGTACCCAAGCACTGATAAAGGTGACATCGTCGTCGAAACTAGTCAGTTGGTTTTAAAAGAACTGTGTAGGGGAATTAGAGTGAACTGTTTTTATTTTGACCATTGTAAACTACAATATTATTGGTTTTTCATAACCAACAATTAAATGCGAATAAGTTGTCTTGTTGCAGCGTTACGGTGAGGTGAGATGGCGTGGATTTGCAACATACGTCGCTTTTATACTTCAATTGAAGAAACCCCAAAGCCTACCCGAAGCTGTTGTCCAACCACTTGTACCAAAAAATCTGATCATTGAGTTACGCAAAAATAAACCGCTTAAAAGATTAAAACGTGAAACCATTAGTTATTTCCAATTTTTAAATTGTTTGCGAAACCACCAAATTAATGACTTGCGAGAGATTAGTTCTGGTCGCAGCCGCTAGATGCCAGCAATTTGTGACAAGGAATTTACTTTAAGCCTAGGGTTTATATTTCATGCATATATTGATACAAAAATTAATTGAAAAATTCCTACCAGCGTTGAAAAATAACGAAAAGGTTTAAATGAATTAAATTAATTGTTTGTATACTCTAATTAAACCTTTAATGAGAATTAATTGATTGAAGATGTTCATTTATTTTCTGTTTCCTTGCATACACAGTTACAGCTCATGGATATAACAAATATATAAATCTGACAACACAAACTACCAACAAGAGACGTTATTAAAATAAAATCTCTCAACAAATGGCAATGGTTTAAATATTTCCGAAAATATAAAAATTAAAAATACAAAATTATTAAGGGGTAGAACGAATAAAACAAACACTAAACACAACACTCTATTGAGAATAAATACCAAAATAATTGTTTCTTGTCTATTTAATTTTACATTGCATCATAAGGATATAGTGCAATATAATAATAACTAAACTGCTCTAAGCTTGTTCACAGCATTCATTGTATGCATTGTTCGCAAAGCCAAGTAAGCTGTCGGGTGACAACACAATGACTAGTGAGTCTTAGGTGAGCTGAGAGTGTCTGAGTGTGGGTTGGGTGAGTGAGTAAGCGTAGTTGAATGTATTTAGTTAGTGTAGTTGCCATTACCTTTTGTGGGTATGTGAGTGGGTGTGGTTGGGAATAAATTTGACTGGTTGTGAATATGGTTGAAAAGGTTAATGGGTGAATGTGGAGTGTAAGGGTGTAAACTGTATGGGTGTGGAGGCTGGTTGTGTGGTTGAGCGGGTGTTAGTGTCGATGAGTGGGTGTGAGTCTGGATTAGAGAGGATGTTTATTGATGAAGTTTGTTTTTGAATCAGTGTGATAAGTGGGTGTTGGTGAGGGGTTGTGGGCGATTTTGTGTGAGTGAGTAGGTCTAGGTTGGTGAGAGTGGGTGTGGGTCAATAAGTGTGGATGTGAGGTAATAGGTGTGACTGAGTGGGAGAGATGAGAAGGTATTAGTAAGTGGGTGTGGGTGGAAGTGATTATGGTGTGTGGTGTAGGAAAGTGAGGGTTGGGATATGAGTGTGAGAACGTCACAGGATGTGGATAAATGTGTATGAATAAGTGCGTGTGAGGTTAGTTAGGTGCTTTGAGTAAGTGGGTATAAGTGGGTGTGATTGAGTAGGTGTGAGTAATGGTTAGTGGGTGAGGATAGGAGGCTATGCCACGAGGGTCAATAGTGGTGGGGGAGTAGTCGTGAGTCGGTGTGAAAGAGGTGGGTATGAGTCTGTGGGTACAGGTGAGTGATTTTTGGTGTCAATAAGTGGGTGAAGTATTAGTGGATGTGAGTAAATGGGTGTGGGTTTGAGGACATGGGTGAGTGGGTGAGTGGGCGTGGGTGTGTGGGCGTTGCTGATTTTGTAAGCTAAGAAGGACCTTCATTTATTGTGTCTTTAAATGCAAACTAATTTTAAAATAAATCCAATAACTTGTTTCAAATTATAAATACCATGAGTAGAATCTACCAAAGTGCCTGAATTCCCTGATTTACTTAGAAACTAACAAGCTGGTAGAGTTATTAGCTATTTAACCATCTCTCGCCGTTAAGGAGTTAATTTCACCTAAAACTTTACTTTGTGAAACTTTCTCAATCTCTAATTTAAAAAAATAAAAAAGTAATTGCTAGTTAGAAAAATCGTTTTTTCCCCTCAAATTTCTTTTACAGAACTCGTTAGCCTTACATGCTACATGCTATAACTTGGAACCGTCGTTTTTACGCGCGTAATGTCTTTAGTTTATCGGGCAAAGTTTCACAGCCAGGAAAGCAAAATAGGTAAAGACAAGTTAATCAGTTCTATTGAACATTTAAGCGTCACTCTATTATACTAAGCAGTAAGAAAACATCTGCTGCACGTAACTGGTCTTATTGTATTAAAAATAGCCGAACAAATCAAACAAAAAGATTGTGGTTTCATTTCGGTTGTTTGCTCGTGACGCCCTTACAAGTGTGTAAGAGGATACACTTAGAACAAAGTGGTTCGTTGTGTACATTGTGTCTATAACCTAGACATCTGCAGGTATCTGCAAATAAATCTGAGCCCACAACAACCCTCGACCTGTTCATAGTAAAGCTTAAATATATATAACTGCATATGGACAAAATAAACATTCCTTAATACATATTGAAACATAACAACTTGAAACAACTGTGGCGTAAATGTTTATATTAAATACAAACAACCTCTTACCACAAAATCACAATTTTTATTTTAACCTAATGTACGTTTCGATTACAAAGTAATCATCTTCAGAGATATTTTACAAATGACTCTTGGGCGACTTGAAACATGCTTGTTATCTCAATCCCTTTAGGCTTCTTCCACATCAAGCTTCCTTCTCATCAAATATATATATTAACGGTTTTAAAACGTTCTTCGTTGTCTTCCGACATTAATTATCTTATTTCCTTTGTCCTGTCCACTCATCTTAATTTAGGCCTCTCTCTTACACCTTGTAGTTACTTTCTTTCATTCAGCTCCTTCTTTGACGAACTCATTTTCGTTTTCCCTGGAGTTTCCATTTCAACGTCATTTCCATATCTGCTTTGGTAGGTGTTCTTGACTCATTCATTCTACATGACCGCACTCATTAGTTTTTATCATCATCTGTTATTGTGTGTGGGAAACCCATTATTTATCTTATTCTCTCGTTTGTTACCCTTTAAATCCCTCATTTTTTTGTAGATCTGCGCCAAACGTACACCTCTGTCTCATTTAGTAATTTTTCCGATCTATTTTTGATTTGCCATACTTCACTTCCGTACGTTACAATACTTTTAATAATGGTATTACAAATTCTCTTTTTGTTTTCTTTTGTGATATTCTTATTCTACCGGATGCTCTTTAGGACGCGATTGGCTACTCTGTCTGTATATTTCTATCTCCTATTGCTTCATGTAAATAATTCATCTATTGTTATTTTTTTAAATCCAAATAAGAATTAATTGCTGTTGTTGACCACCTACACATATACACTTTGTTTTACTGAAGAAGCTCTCTAATCCCCACTATATATATTCTTCGTTAGTATAGTACTGTAAATACTTATGTGAATAAGTAGATGGCATAGAACTCTGGAGTAGAAGTGCGTCAGGCATCGCGAGGACAGCCCCGCATAACGGAGATGCAATATGGAGGCGTCAAAATGTTACATGATCTGTACGAAGAATATGGAAGTAAAGGAAAGATTTTAAGGTTAGGTCAAGGAAAGAGTCTTGTAATGAGACCAGGGGAAGCAATAGTCATCCGACCAGTTATAAATATCTGTCTAGGGAGTTCGATATCAATGCTTACACTGCACCAAGTGCGAGTCTCACCCAACAATGTGGTCTGCAAATAGAGCGAGATATTTAAACTTAAATCAACCCAAAGACATTAAACTTCCATCAACCTAAAGAGATTAAACTTCAACCAACTTGAAGAGATTTAACTTCAATCGACTTAAAGAGATTATAATTCAATAAACTTAAAGAGATTAAACTTCTATCACCTTGAAGAGATTAGACTTTAATTAACTTAAAGAGATTAATCATCAATCAACTTGAAGAGATTTAAACTTCAATCAACTTAAAGAGACTAAACATCAATCAAATTGAGCCTCAATCAATTTAAAGATATTGGACTTCAATCAACTTTTCTATCAAATTCTATCAAAAACATTTAGGCAACGCAACATGGCGAAGTCTTGCACGATCTGTATGCATCGTTTGTAAACACAGCAAAAGCATGTTACAAAACCTTTCTTTAATAACAAGAGAGTCATCCGAGACTCCTTCACATGTTATATTTTCATTTACGTTGATAGAAGGCGGCTTGGATTAATGGAGAATTTTATAGATAATCTATGTCCTGATTTAGTCTAAGATTGTCTGTATACAAAGTAAACGTAAATTTTAAATTCTTAAAATGAGAAATATGTTAACGGAATCGTTTTCTACAAGTTTATCCCGTAGTAACTAAGCTGTTCTACCAAGGAATATGTTACGGGAAAAGCTTATAAATGTTACAAAATATGTGTAACATCATGGCAGTCTAAATGTACTACAGGTTGGTTACATAACCCAGTATAAAGCTTTCAGTACACACGATGACAAAACTGCGAGTCCATTAAACGTTTCCCTGAAGAGGATATTCACCCTTCTCCGCACTATTTACAGGAGAGGTTGTGCCGGCGACAAAGGGTAAGCCTTGGGTAACAGGATCGCCGCACTTAGCGCTAAGAGCTTCCTTGTGTACGCCACAATGCCGCTCTGTTTGCCTATAAAATACGCGGTAAATATCACACGCGGAATCGAGATAATACTGGCACTGTATCGATAAAGTGAGGCAGGCAAACAGCAAAGCCTTTAGTATAACAAAGAAAATATTTGTTGCAGTGATTAAATACATATTTGTTTCGGCATTAGTAAAACTAACTTGTTGTTTTATTATTTCTATTTAATGTTTCTGTTTAACACCTATACAAAATAAAACTTTATTTTAAAAATTCTCCTTGATGACAATTTTCTGTATTTTTTATTTTATATCTAATTTGTGAACATGACTTTATCATCACAAGCTGAAGGAAAGAGTTGGTTATGCCCGTATGGTTTGACGTGTCTAGTGAACAAACATAAGAGAAAACGAGACATTTTCAGACATTATGTGCCATATAGTTTTTAACTATAATCACTGGTAAATTGTTACACTTGCCTATGGTAGCACTTACTTTATATTGTTGAGGACGGCCATTTCGGGAGATGTGTCGCATTGTCAACTCTGACCGTAACTGATCTCAAGGTTTTTGTAGGTTAGGGTGGTTTGTATTTTGCTGAGTATTAAGAGTTATGATGTCGAGAAGTGTTTGTGAGTTATATTGTAATTAGGTGTTGAGCATGTGTGTTGGGCGTAGTTCGAAATGTTTGTATATTTTATATTGTTCGGTTGTGTATTGTTTATTATTTTTCTTTTCGTTGTGAAGAATATGTATCTACCAAGAACGCATAAAAGAAATAAAAACCCAAATCACCTCTAAATTATCTCAGTAAATTATACATAATCACCTCTAAATACATTTCTTTTAAATTTAAAGAAAAACTGACATCCTCAATTCTAACCACGTATTACGGTCTCTGAAAACAACTATATTTAAACAACACTGCCTAACATTTAAATGAAATCAATCATCATTAAATAATTAAATTTATTAAAATATAAAATTGAAAAACGATTTCTATACAATAGTATATTAATTTAACAACGTAAAGATATTAAAGTAATATGATCTATGCATTAAAATAGCTGTTATGCTACTAATCTAAAAACGTATAAACCTTGGTTGTATGCAATCATAATATTCACTCAAGTCATGTATCAGCTGTATGTCATAGTGGATTATCGCCATCTACTGATTATATTTAGTGTTGACACTAACTAAAGTGATTGAATGTCAGGTTAGAAACGAAGTAGTATAAAATAAAAGCTAATAAACAATAGTTTGCAATAACTGATACCGGGTATGATATAGTTTTATAACTAATAGATCCATCTCAGGTAGATCCATCTCTTCATGCAAAATTTCATTTCAATCGGTCAAGTAGTTTGTTTAGTAGTATTATTATTATTGATGATAATATTATTATTTTACAATATATATATATATAGCTATATTTATTGTCAAAGAATTTTTACAAAAATTTTACATATATTTAGAAAAAATGAGAAAAATACAATTTACTTAATACAGAAAATAACTTATTTTAATAGGGAGGCTGCTTCCGCTTCTCTGCGTCGTTGCCTTCGCCATGCCCGCTGCTTGTTGCGCCACCGGCGTTTAGCCCTGAGCTCCTGTTCCACATCGTCCCTCATAAGGTCTTCATAGAGTTGGATGTGGTCTTCTGCGAATCCTTTGTCCTGGATGCAGACACCCGGAGCTAGGACGAGCTCAGTGATTTCCTTAAACGATGTATTGAGCTCGTCGTCCGGGATCAGCTCAGTACATGTGTCGTTGGCTTCTTCGGAGTCCCAGAAGAAGTACTTCCTCTTCAACTCCTCGACACGTGCCGGCTTGGTCTTCGGCCGACGGCGGCGACGCCACACTCTCTCCCAGCCGGTAGTCACAGCAGCGGGATCCTCCCTGTACTCCGTGTTGCGGTACTTCCTCTACGAGGGGGAGCAGCCTTCTTGGATACCGCAACAGTATCCGGCGGCGAAGACGACGACGACGCAGGCCCTTGGTCCTACATCTATAAGCCACATACACACTCTTATGAAAGTATTGAACAGGAATGAAAATTTAGACGAAATAGTAAGAGCCCCAATGAACAAACACGTCAGGCGTAGATGTAGTAACACTCATGGAGTAGTAACGCTCAGTCACGAGTCTGTAATCGGTCAATCTTTACACTAAAGGAAATAAAGTAATATCCATTATGAAGGCAAAACAAATAGATCTCCCCTCTAAAGCCACTGTTTGCGGATATTGATGGATCACTTCTACATATTATGTTCCCAATATGTACCGTGGGTGTTTGCCAATGTCATTACGTTTTGTATTTGGTTTCGACTGTTTGCCGAGCAAATGCAAAAGACAATCGACCAAATGGTTCGCTGTTTGGTTTCCTTGTGTACATTGGAACACACTGCAGATCTAGTATTGCTGCACATTGTGGGGAACTTTATGAACAATAACAGTTTTGTGTTTCTCACTCGTACACACAATCATATTGTAATCCTAATGTAACAGCCGAAATGCAACCCATACAAACTATATACCATGTTCCTTTAAAGTACGAAGAATCTACATCGACATTAACATCAAGCCAATCATGATTTTACCAAAAGAGAAAACTACATCCACATACAACTTAGGCCTATCATAGCTTTATAAAGAGAAAAACTACAATATAAATCTCAAGCCGATCATTGCTTTATCGAGAGAGAAATTACAACCACATAAACCTCAAGCCAATCACGGCTTTTTCTAGAGAGAAACTACAACCACATAAGCCTCAAGCTAATCATGGTTTTTTCTAAACAGAACCTACAACCACATAAACCTCAAGCCAATCATGGTTTTATCAAGAGAGAAAATACAACCACATAAACCTCAAGCTAATCATGGCTTTTTTAAAAGATAAACTACAGCCACATAAACTTCAAGCCGATCATTGCTTTATCGAGAGAGAAACTACAACCACACCAACCTCAAGCCAATCATGACTTTATCAAGAGAGAAACTATAACCACATAAACCTCAAGCTAATCATGGCTTTTTTAAAAGATAAACTACAGCCACATAAACTTCAAGCCGATCATTGCTTTATCGAGAGAGAAACTACAACCACACCAACCTCAAGCCAATCATGGCTTTATCAAGAGAGAAACTACAACATAAATCTCAAGCCTATCATGGCTTTATCAAGAAAGAAACTACAACAAAATAAATCTCAAGCCAATCATAGTTATATACAATTTTGATAAATAATGCAATATAACGATAGTAATAAGGTATGTATTTTTAATCAAATTTTGATAGTAAAGCTTTTTAGGCCCTTTTTAATCTTTTAAAAACTGATTTTAATTGAGTTTGTTAGAAAAATCTGTATTCAGTAAACGTCTAATATTTGATATTTATTTGCCATATTATGTTTATTATAACTATGTAAATATTACTCTTTATTAGATACATTCTGCAAACAAAGATGTAAACATTGAATAATAATTTATGAATTCATATATTCATTGATTTTCGTTAAACGTTTTGGGAAAATATTACTTTTATTTTGTTATTTTTTATTCTGTCGGAACTAACCCGAATGCCAGAACCAATTTTTTTTAACGAAAAAACCCCTCCATATATTGCATCGGTGTTGATGTCCCTACACAAAGTTTATGACTCTTATATTTAACTACTGCAATGTAACTTGAAATATGAGGTCAGAAACTGACGTTACAGAAATGCCAGGGTTATAATTTTATTGATATAACGGTTCTTAAGGGATATTTGAAACTTCAAGAATACAATATATACAGCTTGTTATGTTGGTTGCCTTGTTTGCATAATTAAGACATTATTTCTACAACGCAGGCAGGACAGGTCTTAATCACGAGACGGATTATAGCTTTACGCTGGGCATAGTTTGCAAATCGAAGGTATAACTGTACACACACACACACAGACACACACACACACACACACACACATATATATATATATATATATATATATATATATATATATATATATATATATATATGTATGTATATAGCTACAGACCCGCCAGTGGTTTTGCCACATCGTTTGATAGTTTTACAACTCGTCGCCACTGCCTCACACCTCCCTCAGAGTAACTCCTGGAAACGTCTAGAAGTAGCGGATGGAAATCACTAGACATTACCACTTGCAGAAGGGTTTCAGAGAGTAGAGTGTTTATAAAGTATCAAAGAGAGTAAACGCTTTAAAGACAGAGTGACAGTTTAGTTACTTAAATATACTTAATTAAAACATTATTTGGACGCTTTATAAATGTTAGGTGTGCAATTAATAGCCAAAAACGTTGGTACAAATAGTTACTTTAAAATTGTCTTATGATTTATTGAATCTATCAAAACAACATACACTGCAAACCCAAACTGACAACACACGGCGTTCCGTAGGCAATTTAACTACAGCGGTCAACGATTCAGCGTATACTAGTTACCTGTGATGAAAGCCAGATTACAAAAAAAAATTTAAATATTTCATTCAAACAGCCCGCGTTATGATGAGGGATCAAGTTAGAGATCTGTTAAACTAAATTCTTATTGCAATTAAATATAAGAAAGAAACCATAAGACAGAGAGTTCAATACAAGATCAGTTAATGTATCAAAATTGGCTACAACTATGTGGCTCGGGCCCAACGTCTCATGACATCGGATTTTGTATTCTAAATGATGAATTCACTATTCCTTGCATGGAATAAAGAATGTCTGGAAACTGTAAATAGAAACAGAGGGAAATCAACAATTCCGTCCGTCCATGCAGGTGTTCAATTCATTCGAATCCTAGAGAAGGAGTGGTGGTTACGTTATATTATATCTTAATACGTAGTAACATTTCTAACTGTTAGGATAGTTAATTTGGTTTAAGCAAAAAGATAGACGCCAACTCGGTTCAATCTGAATAAAACTGAGTTTGTTAACAACAATGCCCACTACAAGATAACTGAGGGAGCGGCAAGTAGAAAATGTAAAGAAAGCAAGATATTTATTAAAATAAAATTTAATGGCTTTATACTCAACCTCAAAGGCTTATAAATTGTCATATGACAGGTCATTAGCATCAAACATTTAGTAACAAAATGAAATATTGCTAGTTGTGGGAAATGAATTCAAAGAAATAAAAGCCTAAATTAATTTCTACGAAAGTGATTGGTATTTTTTTTATTTATAGAAGGTGACATGACATCAGGTTACAGAGCCAAGCCTACAAGTTTTATCCTTCTCTTCTACTGCACCTTTTTAATTTCTTAAGAACGTAATAAATTTTGTTTGCTCGGTTTAAGCACTTGTCTATACAAACGTAAAATTAAAGAAGAGTATAAAAGACAGTTTAACTAGTCAGTAGATAAGTGCCTTGTGTAGTTTTACTCAGCCTTTATCTGTTTTGTCTACTTTAAAGCGCCCATTTGGAAGCGGTGATCGCGAGAAGTGTCCCAGCAAAAACTTGTAATATGTGTTTTCCTTTAAACTTAAAGAAACGTTGCTTGTTCTAATTAGCTGCTTCGTGTTGCTTGTCAATCGTAACATGAAGAGAAGAACCAGGCTTTCAGCTTTCATGAATATTATTATATTGAAAGGGAGGAGAGGATCCGCTAATGCAAGGCCACCTGAATATTTCAAGACCGTGAGATTTATCGACGATGTTGTGCAATCACTGGAGATGACGTGGCGCCATTATGTTACACGTATGGTATATAATTCTAACTTCAAGGCCGCAACAACGACTTAGGGCATATGTCCTGAAATCATATTTTTGGCGATTTACGTTGAACATTTTGGGATACTATTAGCTCTATTTTGTTATCACTTCTGTTGGGGCTCTCCCAAGTGCAGAACCAAAATTTTAATTATAAATAAATTAAACCTCTTTAACTACTTAACGTTTTATTTATGTCCTGATGTACATTTCAATTGCAAAGCAATCACCTTTAGAAGACGTTACCACAAGACGCATTTCTTATAGTGCCCAAAAGAAGTCTTGTAGTTATTTCCTCTGAAGATGATTGCTTTACAATCGAAATGTACATCAGGCCATAAATAAAAATATGTTGTGGTTTCAAAGGGTTTTATTTATTTATGGGTAAAAATGTTTTGAAAACACTTTTATAGTTTTGCATCAGCCAAGCGTTGCACGTGTATTGATTATCGTAGGACTTCTTATATTTCCATAACCCTTACTGTTGTATCTCATTAATTGAAGTTTTGCTGCAATGTTCCCACTGCAGACGATCAGAATGCTTCAGTGTCAGGTTTTGCCGGGATCAGCTTTCGGAATTTTGCTACACATTTTGCTAATTACGCGAGGCAACAAGAGATGTCACGCGCTATCTGTTACGGAAAACTCGAACTCCGTCAAGTAAAAGCTTTCGTTTCAGACTCGTGTCACAGAAAATTTAATTTACCTTCCGTCTCGTCTCTTATATGTCTCTAAACTTTGCGACCTTAATGTCTATTTAGGGGCGCTCTGCTGAGAGCGGCAAAGAGGTTTATATTGAGACACCTCTCTTTAAAAGCACTATATTGATGCCAAGGTTTTTTCGCATTGTGCTGAGGCCACCCTAACAGGTGATAAATATTGTAGAATATGTTTTTTCATCAAATTAAGGTAGTTATGATGTTCAGGTAAAAGACGAAGATATATCTCAAGCAAAGAAAAAATTTTGTTTAAATCCTCGGTAACCATAAATAGTGCTTAAAATTACGGTAAATATTTTAATTTGGTCAAAAAATATCACACAAAAATAAACTTTTTAAAAACTTACAAAACATTATTTTTTTTGATTTGTAGGTACCTCCAGCTCGATGTACTTTTTACTATCGTGTGGAAGCTTTTATAAAAATGATTAAAACAATGTTAAAGAAAGCGATGGTGTGTGAGAGCGATCACTGAGAGAGAGGTTATGTTTGTCGTTTACAAAGGCGTGTAAGGCAGCCACGCCGATACCCTGTAACGATGCACACTCTACTTATGTTTATAGGATGTAAAAAGTAATCTAAAATCATAAGAAAAGCCAATATTAAGAAAAACAGAATGGCTAGAACAACCTTAGCCAGGGAAGAGCAAACAAAAATACAGCTGGGTTAGGGTAGCTTACAACCCTCCGCTATATAGCGTGGCTATGAAGGGCCACGCTAGTATTGAAGACTTCGAGTGTCAGTTACTTCAGGATAGTTTGGGTAGATTGTTTGGACCTCCTAAGGACAATAACAGATAACTGTGAGAAATTGGGAATTTATAGCATAAAATGAGAGATGTGCAATGGATTATATATTGCCCAATCCCGTAGGAGTATTAGGACACTTTGCTCGTTTTAAAACAACAAACCTGAATACTTACTCAGCGATGCCAACCATTGCCTAGACAACCAGCATTTCTTTAAGTCTGACCATCCTTGGTTTTTATAAACATGTTGCGAGGTACAACACTCTTGATGCTTGAGAAACCTGGTTTATAAACAAATTTCGAGATGTCTCAGACAACACCCTTGGAGAACTGCTCCATGGTTCCTCCCATTTTTTTCTACATTCTGTGTTATTTCGCTAAACATTTGTTGTTTTATCAGTTTAGTGTTTTCTTTTTTATAGTTTTTGTTGTTTTTTCGTTATTTTCTTCTTTCAGTTAAGTTACTTACTGTGTTTTCTGTTTAAGACTTAATAAGTGTTTAAAATGTTGCTACCGCTAGATAAAATGTTTTAAGTAATGTGTAAATTTTATTATTTATTTAATAATCTTCAACTTGATTTTCTGTTTTTAGTTATAGTTTTGTAATAAATTTATTGTATAAGTAAATAGTATATAGCGGGTATTTATATAAAATATTTTAAATCTGTTTTAGCCTTGTTAAATGTTAGTATATTGATGATAAGGTAAATAATAATGTATAATAGATAACGCTCATGAGTAAGGAATTTTGCTTTCTGTAGGTTAGGATGTTTTTATTTTTGACTTTTAAATGTATTATCTTGTTTGTTTTATAGTTGTACGATAAGCCTTTGGTTAATTTATAATTATGTACCTTGATGAAATGTATTAGTAGTACCCAAGCACTGATAAAGGTGACATCGTCGACGAAACTAGTCTGTTTTTTTTAATAAACTGTGCAGTGGAATTAGAGTGAAATGTTTTATTTTAACCGTTGTAAACTACAATAATATTGGTTTCTCTAAACGCCACAATAAATGTGAATAATTTGCCTTGTTGCAGCGCTACGGTGGAGAGAGATGGCGTGTGGATTTGCCAACATACGTCGTTCTCATACTTCACAGGAGAAACCCCGAAGCTTACTCGAA
The DNA here is from genome assembly GCA_036971475.1 of Prosapia bicincta. Lineage (NCBI taxonomy): Eukaryota > Metazoa > Arthropoda > Insecta > Hemiptera > Cercopidae > Prosapia > Prosapia bicincta. Next base: position 135,825,072 of record JBAIZL010000001.1, on the reverse strand, counting down.
ACTGTTGCCCAACCCCTTCTACCGAAAAAGCTGATCATTGAATTACGCAAAACTAAACCGCTTAAGGGATTAAAACGGGAAAACATTAGCTTTATCCAATTTTTCAATTGTTTGCGAAGTCACAAAATTAATAACTTGTAAGGGATTAGTTCTGGTCGCAGCCGCTAGATGCCAGCAATTTGTAACAAGGAATTTATTATAAGCTTAGGGCTTACATTTCATGCATATATTGAAACAAAAATTAATTGAAAAATTCCTGCTAAAGTTGAAAAAGTAACGAAAAAATTTTAATGAATTAAATTTATTAGGTTTTCATTCACTAATGGGAAATTTTATTTTACGGTGTGTGGGTGTGGGTAAGTGATTAGATGGGGGATGAGTGGGTGAACGTGAATGGGTGTGGGTAAATGTGTATGGATGAGTGCGCGTAGGGTTAGTGAGGTGTTTTGAGTAATTGTGAGCAAGTGGGTGTAGGTGATTGGGTGTGGGTGAGTGGGTGTGGGAGAGTAAGCGTGGATGATTTTGTGAGCTACGACGAATCATCTTTTATGTATTTAAAGGCAAAATTAATTTTGAAATGAATTCTAAAACCTTGTTTGAACTTATAGATACCGTGAGTAGAATCTTCCAAGGGGGCTGAATTCCCTGCTTTACGGAAAGAATCTAACTAGCTGACAAGAGTACCCACCTCTCGTAATTATAGAATTACTTTCACTTGAAAAATTTGAAACTTTGTGAAACTCTACTTTGATAGAAAAAAAATTGTTAGACAGAAAAATATATTTATATATTTTTACAGATTTCCTTTACAGAATTCTTAAGCTTTAATACAATACATGGTATGATTTGGAACCGCCGTTTATACGCGTATAATGACTAGAGTTTAACGGGAAAAGTTTTACGCTCGGAAAAAAAGTAGATAAAGATACGTTAGTAGGTTCTATTGAACCTGTAGGAGTTACACTACTATATTAAACAATAAGAAAACATCTACTGTACGTAACTGAACCTATTCTATTAAAATAGACGAAAAATCCAAAAAAAAAAGATTGTGGTTTCATCTCGGTTGTTTGCTTGTGACACCCCGACAGGTGTGTAAGAGGATAGGGCACTTAGAACTAAGTGGTTCATTGTGGTTCGTCTCTATAACCTAGATATCTGCAGGATATCTGCAACTACATCTGAGCCCACAACTACCCTTGACCTGTTCATAGTAGAGCTTAAATATATTTTCCTAAAGGGAAAAATAAACAGTATTTAATAAATATTAAAATATGCATGTTATCTCACTATCTTTACTCCTGTTCCACAATATTAGTAACTAGAAATTAGCATCATGCTTCCTCCTCAAATTATCCTTTCACATTTCCAGATATTTGATCAAGATACTAATTACTGCGTCATCTGTAACATTCTCCTACGCATACCAAAAAAGCATTGGAATAACCATTTCTTTCCCCTTTCAAAACAATATTCACCCTCGTTACTTTATATTTTAGTCTTGTGTATCAACACTGAAGATAGCATATATCCATGACGAAACGCCATACAAATCTTAAACATAATATAAAGGATTATTGGGTCCCCAAACAATAGAACTTTGTAGGTTGAGTTTGTGATTTTAGGAGACCAGCAAAATACCTTTATCGCATGAACATTGGAGGAATATATATATATTATGGTACAACTATATATATACATCTTATTCCAGGCATTTCTCTTACATCTCTTAGTTACTTACTCTCGGCCAGCTAACTCTTGGACGAAGTCATTTACGTTTTCCCTCTAGAATCCATTTCAATATCTGCTTTAGCAGGCGTTCTCTCATTTGTTCTGCATGACCGTATCGTAATAACAATTTAGTTTTTATCTTTATCGGTTAATGTGTGTGGAATTCCATAATTTCTCTTATTCTCTTGTTTGTTACTCTTGCAAGCCTTTACTTTCTTGGAGATCTACGCCAAAAGTCCATCTTTGTATTATTTAGTATTTTTTCCAATCGATATTTGATTTGCCATTCTTCTCTTCCGTACGTTACAATACTTTTAATAATGTTATTATGTATTCTCTATTTATTTTCTTTTGAGATAATCGTAACGCACAGGGTGCTGTTTGAGGTGCGAATGGCTATTTGGCCCTGTTTATTTCTATCTCTTATTGCTTCATCAAGTGTGGCTACTGTTCTTATTTTTTACTCATATAAGAGTATCATAACACTTTTTAATTCTAGTTCCATATTGAAGAATTTAGTCACCTATACATATATATACTCTCTTTAACTGAAGTTGATCTCAAACCACCACTTTATACTTTTCAATTAATAAAGCATTGCAAATACTGATGTGAATAAGTAGATAGCATAAAACTCCCTCATCTGGAATAAACTTGCGCCAGGCATCGCCGTACAATGGAGATGCTTCTATCCAGGCCTTATGGAGGTGTCAACACGCTACACGATTTGCACGAAGAATATGGAAGTAAAAGAAAGACTTTTTGACAAGACCAAGTGAACATCTTTTCATAACAACAGGGGAAGCTATAGTCATTTCTGGTCAGAGTCCCATGCCAGAGACTTCCTCTTCGCTGAGTTACAGCGCATAAACGTATTCATTGTCGATAATGAGGTTTTCTTTGGGTTGTCCGCGTAAAGGAAATTTAAGGAACCAGATCTCAATTAAATGCTACTAAACACTGATATCTATGGGAGTATTAAAAATCTATACAAAATCTATATTATTTAAGTATTATTTAAATATTTGTAGCAAGGGTTATTGTCTTTAATTTTTTAATATTATTATTTTTGATGTTATTAATATTTTAACAACAATTTTATGTTACGTTGGCCCTTGTTCCTACATCTATGAGCCAGATATACACACTTATATAATGATTGAACAGGAATGAGAATTTAGACGAAATAGTAAGACCTCCAATAAACAAACACGTCAGGAGAAGATATGGTGGTCACACTCATGGAGTAGCAGCGCTCAGACACGCGCATGAAATCGGTCAATTTTTACACTTATTGGAAATAAAGCAATACCCATTAAGAAGGCAAAACAAATAGATCTCCCCTCTAAAGCCACTGTTTGCGGATATTGATGGATCACTTCTACATATTCTTTTCCTAATATGTACCGTGGGTGTTTGCCAATGTCATTACGTTTTGTATTTGGTTTCGACTGTTTGCCGAGCAAATGCAAAAGACAGTCGACCAAATGGACCCCTATTTGGTTTTCTTGTGTACATTCTAATACACTCCATTGTCTAGATTTGCCGCTGAGGGTGTGGAACTTTATGGAAAATAACAGTTTGTGTTGCTCATACGTACAAAACCTACATATCGTAGACCTTCCCCCACGGTCGGAATGCATCCCCTACTATAAGTTTAGCATTTTCCTTTAATATACGAAGTCATAATGCATATCAATTTAGACCTATTTCCTGTGTCACGCATAATGATTGTTTGTGTTGGCTGGGAAAGTTGCAGATTTTCTCTTCAGTTCTCCGCTTTATATATATATGTGTGTGTGTGTGTGTGTGTGTGTGTGTGTGTGTGTGTGTGTGTGTGTGTGTGTGTGTGTGTGTGTGTGTGTGTGTGTGTGTGTGTGTGTGTGTGTGTGTGTGTGTGTGTGTGTGTGTGTGTGTGTGTGTGTGTGTGTGTGTGTGTGTGTGTGTGTGTGTGTGTGTGTGTGTGTGTGTGTGTGTGTGTGTGTGTGTGTGTGTGTGTGTGTGTGTGTGTGTGTGTGTGTGTGTGTGTGTGTGTGTGTGTGTGTGTGTGTGTGTGTGTGTGTGTGTAAGGAGATAATACTGATAAGAGATAAAAGGAGGAACATTATGTAGGACCGATATGATGTAGGACCCAAACATCAGTTGAACCTGGGGGCTTACTGTAAAAGGTTCGAAGAAAACTGGTACAAAGTAATGTAAACTATAACATGAACCGAAGAAAACAAAATTAATTCATAAACAACAATGAAACCTTCTTCAAACAATTAAAACTCAAATACACACTAAAACAGGCCCATAGATACACAGAATGTATTTAAAACCGGGTGTGACGTATTGTTCGGAAGTGTGAGATTTAATTTAGGCTACATTGCTTTCCGTAGCTTACTTCGTTACAGATTCATGGTTTCCGCTGCTGAACGTATATTCTGTAAGCTAAAATGCCTGTTAATATTTCTAAGACAAACGTGTTATTATCAAAATAACTACAACGAAATTCCCTTCAAACCAAACGTGGAATAATCAAAACAGAAACATCAACAAATTCACTTCAAACCAAACCTGGAATAATCAAAACAGAAACATCAACAAATTAACTTCAAACCAAACGTGGAATAATCAAAACAGAAACATCAACAAATTCACTTCAAACCAAACCTGGAATAATCAAAACAGAAACATCAACAAATTCACTTCAAACCAAACCTGGAATAATCAAAACAGAAACATCAACAAATTAACTTCAAACCAAACGTGGAGTAAAGGAAACAGAAACATCAACAAATTCACTTCAAACCAAACGTGGAATAATCAAAACAGAAACATCAACAAATTAACTTCAAACCAAACGTGGAATAATCAAAACAGAAACATCAACAAATTAACCTCAAACCAAACGTGGAATAATCAAAACAGAAACATCAACAAATTAACTTCAAACCAAACGTGGAATAATCAAAACAGAAACATCAACAAATTAACTTCAAACCAAACGTGGAATAATCAAAACAGAAACATCAACAAATTCACTTCAAACCAAACGTGGAATAATCAAAACAGAAACATCAACAAATTCACTTCAAAACAAACGTGGAATAATCAAAACAGAAACATCAACAAATTAACTTCAAACCAAACGTGGAATAATCAAAACAGAAACATCAACAAATTCACTTCAAACCAAACGTAGAATAATCAAAACAGAAACATCAACAAATTAACTTCAAACCAAACGTGGAATAATCAAAACAGAAACATCAACAAATTCACTTCAAAACAAACGTGGAATAATTAAAACAGAAACATCAACAAATTAACTTCAAACCAAACATGGTTTTTATAAGAGGAAACAGTGCGTCATTAACCTAAATCCAACATAGTTTTATCAAGGGAGAAACTACAATGTCTTTACCCTCAAGGGAAACATATTTTTAATAAGCGAAAAAATAAACTACTTTAACCTCAAGCCACTTTATCAAGAGAAATACTACAACTACATTAACCGCAAGCCAATCATAGTTTTATCAAGATAGAAACTACAACCACATTAACATCAAGCCAATCTTAGTTTTATCAAGAGAGAAACTGTAACAACATTAACCTAAAACCAATCATGGCTTTTATCAATAGAGGAATTACAACGACATTAAAAAAGAATTATATGACTTTTGCGTCATTTTCTTGATTTGAAACGGTGGACGGGCGTCAGCGGTCTGAGAGATGCTAACAAGATGTAAAGGAAATTCTCGAGTAATCTAACACAGTTCAGATACGATAGTTCCAAATGTTTTTTAAACACCTTCAGCGGAAAGCCTAAACATTTATCCTGTGAAACACGCTATAGCGAACTCGTGAGAAAATTTATACAATCTCAATGCGTAAGATTGATACATTATATCGAAGGGCAGTCCACAAGATGTTCGACTTCTACGGCAGTGTAGCGTACCGATTTACTTTTCCGGCCAAAATGCCATTTCCCTGAATTATTTTGGTTTAACATTATGAAAACTCTTACATAGCCTCCTATTTAAATTTTATTCTCTTATAATAGGGGCTCATATTTCATTTATTACATTATACATCCGGATGTATTTGGACAGAGTTTTACATTTATAATTTACTTATCCACTGAATAGTTTCTTATTGCTAAGCCTACCTTTGTTGAATATAACAATTTAATACAATTACTTCAAAATCTAGAAAAAACAATTTAATTATATCACTAATTGAAATTTATCAAACCATAGCCATTCACGATGGGCGCCATTTTATATAACGTTCCTTGCCTTCCACGTGGGGCGACAAATGTTATATAAAGAACCTTCACTTAATGCTTCTCTACAGGATAATTTTTACTCTTAGGAATTTAAATTAATAATCCAGCTACTTGCTTTTATAATTACAGATTTATTTTATCCTGAGATCAATATTGCATTTACAGCTAGTTCATATAATTCTTTTACTAACTCTAATATTTGCCGATAGGCATCAAGGCATTTTACTATTGATTTTTTTTAATAATTCTAAATTTACTTTCTTTAGTTATCTAGGGGCATGTATAAGTTACTGCACTTGTGGTTTGATAAATTTTTATATTTTAATTAGTTACGGCTTTTTACGGAATTTATAAGAGTTTAAATGTTCTTAAATGTTTTTGTTTTAAGGAGTTGGCTTTATAATGAAAATAAATTATTACTTATTACTTGCGTGGTTCCTTGCTTCACTTCACTTGACACAAATTCACTTAGTAATACTTTCCTATCCCCTTTCGAATTATTTTTATTTATGATATGCAGGTGTGTGCAGTAACTTATTTCGGTCGATAGATGTGACAATAGACTAGCGCTAGCTAGGGATATTTCACAAGTTCAAATAATTTTACCAACAGCCTTCGTAACTTAATGAATTTCGTTGTAACACACACATATATATATATATATATATATATATTTAAATGAGTGTGTGTTTGTGTGTGAGTTTGTGTGTGTGTGTGTGTGTGTGTGTGTGTGTGTGTGTGTGTGTGTGTGTGTGTGTGTGTGTGGTTGTGTGTGTGTGTGTGTGTGTGTGTGTGTGTGTGTGTGTGTGTGTGTGTGTGTGTGTGTGTGTGTGTGTGTGTGTGTGTGTGTGTGTGTGTGTGTGTGTGTGTGTGTGTGTGTGTGAGTGCTCTGAGCATGTTCTAACACTTTATAGGATGCATTGATCTTTATAATTGCGTGAGATAAACTCCCGTAAATTCGTTGCGACATGCCAAATGGTTCCATAAACTCACCTATATCCCTACACGACAGACGCTTTCCAATGGCATTGAGTGACCTTAGGGATTAGCCGCTGCTCAATAGGGCCTACTGTAACCCTATCCGTCAATACACAGGAGATGCATATTTCCACCTTAACGCCAAGTTCATTTATCACTTTCAAAGCCTTATCGGCGATAAAATAGCTCTTCGTTGCAGCGAGAGCGCGCAAAAACCTTCCCTGCAAGATGAATAATAGAGGTTCTACAAACGCAAAGGGTGAAAGTCAAATAGTGAAATCTTTCAAGATATAACATATTTACGAACACGTACGTTTTCCAACAAGTGCCCTAGTCATTCAAGTTCGAATCAAGTCTGCAAAAGGCAAAAGTATGTTTTACGTTCTTAAAACGCATCTTTACCAGTACTTACCTCATGTCTCTACTTCGGTTTATCCCAACTTGTAAAAATAAATGTTTTGTTTGTTCACATCTCCTTCAGAGCATCGGAGTCTCCGTTTCATTTAGAAATTTTACACTCTTCACCGGCAAGTGTTTGTTATTTTCACAGTTTCTTGTTTAATTTAGGCCTTTACTCTGTTCCCTTGATTCCTTCCCCCCATCTTATATTTCCTCAACTACTAAAGAAAGTAGCACGAAACAGAGTTGGGTATTTGCAACAACGTCTAGAGTTTTAGGTGGCATTTTTAAGCGCAATTATAAACACTTTATTCTCTTAATTTCCCAAACAATCTCTTATTTTTACCAAAAAACTGTGTTCTAGTAGCTTCTAAAGAAACTATTTATATTAGTGATTAAAGTTGAAAGGATATCTGAAAACAAAGAATCCAGAGAGACATGTAAGTATAGATGACAGGAATAAATGTTTTATCTTGATTAGATAAATATTCTCTAAGCTACTAACCACCCCACCCCCACTCCATCAGTATTCATTTTTACTGTGATAAACTTGTAACAAATATATAAACATATGAAACAATCGATAAAGAATTGCATCTCTAATTCTACTTGATTAGTTTCCATAATTCCGTTAGATAGAAGCACCTTGCATTTCCTCAATACGTTTGTACATTGAAAACAAGGGTGGAATTACAGAGAAAGAGGCCAAGTCTAACAGAAACATAAGGGGAAATTGAGAAATTTCTGCAGCTGTAATTAATATTAATCAAGAGTAAATCACATAATTTTTAAATTGTCGTCCAAAAACGTATTCCTTGCCGTGCTAGAAAGTATATACCTGTACTATACATTCGCAGATGAGATAGCAATTAATAACTTCAAAATAACGTAAGCAATCCCAAAAAGGACTTGATTCCATTCTGCTATGAGCGAAACCAATAAAATACTCATTGTAAACATATTCTTCCGTACTGCCATCTATGGGCTGATTTTAAAACTATTCAATTGATCAACGCTATTCTGGAAAAATACCACTTGCTATGTGTTATTCCATTATCAACCCGAAATTTTAAAATATTGCACGTCGTCCATTTTCTGAAATATATTGCATTTTCCTACATTACTCCATGAATAACAATGAATTTCAAATTTTCTTTCTCTTAGCTACATTTTCCTCTAAACCCTTCTTATTGCAAAATAAGCTTAAACACAACGTGTACAGCGCAATCAACAACATAAACATTGTAGTACGTGCTCACTCACAATTGAGCATAAAATATTTTTGTATTTCATCAGAAAAAAGTTAATAAATTTTTAAAATCCAATGACATTGTGTACTTTTAGAATGCCGCCTTACAGTATTTGCATGGTTGCTAACAACTAACACAATACTATCTGTAAGATAAAATATGATGAGGTATTACCTTTTGTAAACACCTTGGTGATTGTGCAATCTTGTTTGATTAATGTATAAAGTTTATAGATTACATTGTAGTAGACAAGTTACGAGTAATCCGTTGTTTACGTGATTTACTCAATAATATATTTGCTACAATAAAGGAATATTCAATGGAATATTTCAGAAGTAAAAATACCGAAACGTTTCATGTTAGGTTGATGTAACTAGACAACTAAATTACTTCAACACAGTTATTTCCGACCTCATTGATAAAACAACCGCTGTAACCAAGAAATCACAAAGTGTTTGTTGCAGCAAAAGTCATGTAACATTAACTTATTGAAAGGCCTTGTAGAGGAGCGATTACTCGCATTTTGTGGCAGCATCTTCGTAGAAAAAATACTGTTAAAGAAGCTACACCATCAGCCTTAGGAAGAAGTGGAGAGCACACCCGATGCGTGCCCGGTTTCCTCTATTGTACAGCTATTGAACTAGTGTTTACACACCCTGCCTTTGATACTTTCACGGGCACCAACCGTACATACAATGCAAGGAAGTGGTACAGACTACCCAGTTATCTATTTAGGCTCAGAACTATTTGCAGATAGGGAAGCAAGTATTAGCCTCAGCAAACTTACATCACTTAATGGACGTTTTGAAGTCAATTCCTACTTAGGTCAACAAAGGTTTTATTTTAAAGACTTTATATTAAATAATTACATTTAATTAAAATAAAGTACCATACCCTATGAGTTTAAGCGTTTGTCTAGAACATCAATTATAATATAAAATCAGTTGATTTATCTAATCATATTATCACTATTTATAAGACAAATGGGACGATATAAACACATAGCATAACTTGCACGTTTTGAGAAAGGTTTTCTCCAACTTCAAATTACAATTAATTATTTTATTTTATTAATGAATTAATATTTGATAAAACTTAATTAACCTTAGGTGTCAAGTATATTGACTTTAATTTTACTCCAATACAAATTTTAAAAAGCTGAACTTGATTGGATGAATAAAAAGAATTATATTAACGATTGAAAGTACTTATATTAACGATTTGAACAAGATATATTTAAGAACAGAATACAGGAATAGAAGGAATGGAAAATAGAGAAAAATAGTACCAAACAAGAAAGAAATTAACGCTATATTATTTAGAAATAGGGTTGAATTATAGGGTTGAACTATAGGGTTGAATTATATTACAATGACCTTGACGATATGAAGCTGTTACGTATTTAAAATATGTAATATAGACTCATTTCTATTATTTTAAACCCGCCGCCAAAGTCAGGAAAAGATCACCTGTGATAAGGTTTTTTCTGCAGTTTGAACGGCAGAGCAAGTTAGACCTTTCCGGAGTGTAGTTCGATACACCACTACGTTCTATTATATTTTTATACTTATTCATTCTCCGTACCTTAGGTACTAGTGTAAGTTATTGCAACTATTTATTTAATTTTAAACTGAATGTGACCAGTGCGTGGAATAGGAACAAGTTTTCTGGCCAGAAATAGCTTATCTAATACGCGAGTGCGATAAATGTGTGTATTCCATGGTGCACGTAAGTACAGAATATTAATTTATATAATTATAATAATTATTGGTCCTCCGATAGTGCTATTACCAAGCAAATTTGGTCCTCCGGGCTGGATCTTAAGCCTTAAGATTTATAAAAAAAAAAATACATTTCATTATATGTGTTCATTTCTACAATTTCTACAAGTTTTTTCAAACTTTGTTTGTGCATGCAAACACTGGAAAACTAGTTTCATGTCGCAGTATTTGAAACAGCTGATGTACTTCTCTCATCTTTGTTTGGCTTTGGTGTGCATTAATATGTTGTTTTAAATAAATTGTAAAATTTTATGAAAAGTGATTTCAGTTGTTTATAGAAGGTTATCTCATTGATCCTACGTCGATTTGTTGTTTACTTAGGCCTATTTATTTCTCCGTTAAACATATACGCTCATAGGCCTAATCTCTTTAAAACATTTTGTAATTTAAAAATTAAAGCAGTTATCTCATCTTCTATTATAAAACCATCATTTAATCATGACAAAATCTTTGGCAGTTATTACATCAAAGAAAGAAAATGTATTTAGTCAAATTCAAGAGATTTTTGATCTAACAAAAAAAACATCGGATAAGTTAATCCTGCAAAAATTGTTGGTGCGCGCTAAATCTATAAATAGGCTTCGTGAAGAATTGTCTGATATCTTAGACATTTATCATGAACTAGAAATACAGGCGAACCCGAATTTTCAACCCAACTACGCTCCTCTTAACAGCGTCAACGAGTTAGTCGATTATATTAATTCTACTGTATATTCGATAGAAGGTAAGATGTCATCAACAAGGCCTAAATGTGAAATAGTTACTCCTCAGTTACATATACGACTGCCTAAGCTTGAACTCAAGACTTTCGATGGTGAACTTCTCGAATGGATGTCATTCATTAACATATTTAACGCTAGCATTCATGAAAATGCATCGTTACCTGCAGTTTCTAAGCTTCAATATTTATTGAGCGTTATCTCAGGAGAACCGCTAAATTTAATTAAATCTCTCCTTATTTCTGACGCTAACTATATAGTGGCTTATGACTTATTAACAGAAAGATATCATTCGCCGTGGCGGTTAGTTACTTTACATATCAATCACATTTTAGATTTGCCCTCGGTAAACAACACGCCTAAACAAATGAGAAATTTTGTAAATTTGTACTCAGGAAATATATAAGCTGTTAAAGGTCTTGACATCGATGTCACTAGTAAAAATCCTTTGTTATTTGCTATGGTTTTACGAAAAATGGATAGTGAACTTAGGAACCGTTTTGAAAACTTCCGTTCATCAAATGTTACTGAAGAGAGAGTTGACTCCACTACAATACCTGATGCAGCGGAAATTATTAAGTTTTTAAATAAAGAATGTAATGAAGTTGAAGATGCCAATCTTCATTCTCCTTTCTCCTCAAAACCCTCCTCGTCCGGTACACACACCCACTCTGGTTCGCAAAATAAATACTTTAAACAAAAGGTATCACTGGTGGCCTACAATTATGGAGAAGGCTCCTCCATTAAAGTTAAGCCTCATCCATGCTTTATATGCAATAAAATTGACCATAAGGTATATTCGTGTCCGGACTTCAAGAGTAAGGACGCCAAATCCCGTCTCAAAATTGTAAATGAAAAGGGGCGTTGTACCTCATGCTTAGGTACTCACCATCTTAACGACTGTAGGTCAAAGTATAGTTGCTACAAATGCCCCAAAAATCATCATACATTATTACATTTTGAAAATTACTCTACGCTGCAACAGACCACACCTCAAACTTTGCGTCAAGACTTTCCGACACTTTAACAGGAAATAACCCCTTCTCCAATCACTAGACCTGTCAAGAAAAGCAGAATACGTCTCAAACCTCTAATACTGTTCTCTTAGGCACTCTACTTGTTAGGCTTACCTCATCTAACGGTATTACCCATGTATTCCGTGCTCGTGTTCACTCTGGCAGTCAATATTGTTTTCTCACCGAGAGTGCTGCTCAATTATTGTGTGCTCCTTGTACTAAGACCACTCATAGTGTGGTAGGATTGTCTCAGATACCCTTACGCTTAAAAGGTCTCACCTCAGTTGCTGTTGAAACTCTTGGGGGCAAGGTTATTACAATTAATGAAAGATTTTTAATACTGGAAAAAATATGTATTAGCCTACCAAGCACACAAGTAGATTCTGAAGTTCTTTCCAAGGTTCGTCCTTATGTTTTGGCAGACTCTACGTTTCACTTGCCAGGAGGCATAGACGTTCTTCTTGGTGGTGCTTTATTTTCACTCATACTTACTCAAGAAGCTTATAAACTCGGACCTGGTTTACCCAGGTTAATAGACACACACTTTGGCTTTTTAGTAATGGGTAACTCGCCATGCCTATATGGCAGTGCCCTTCATAGTAACTCTAGTTCTCAATTATCAACTACATTTCTAGTTGTCAACGACATTGATCTTCACTACTCACTACAAAGGTTTTGGCAACAGGAAGAACCCCCTGCTGTGTCTAAGGTTTCTCAAGAAGGTACAATATGTGAAGAACACTTTCTCACCACTCATACTCGGGACCAATCTGGCCGATATTGCGTCCGACTACCATTCAAGACTGAACATCCTCCTCTGGGTCAATCTCGTTTAAATGCAGAAAAAAGACTGCACTCTCTAGAGAAGAAATTTAGTGCTCAACCTCAATTTAAATCCCTATATACTGATTTTATGGCTGACTACTTAGCCTCTGGTCACATGATATACGCTCATAATACTGATCTAACTGTACCTCATTACTTCCTTCCTCACCATGGTGTTTTAAAGGAGTCTAGCAGCACAACTCGTTTACGTACTGTATTTGATGCTAGTTCTGAAACCTCTAATGGTATTTCTCTTAATAATATTTTATTAACAGGCAAAAAGATGCAAACGAACATTTGCGATTTATTACTAAATTTTCGGATTCATAACGTTGTCCTTGTGAAATTCGTCAAATGTATAGACAGGTAAAAATGCACCAGTGCTATCAGATGATCTTATGGCGTGAAAGTCCAGATCAGCCCTCTTTAATCTACAAGCTCACGACAGTGACTTACGGAGTGAATGGTTCACCGTATCTTGCCATTAGAACCTTACATCTACTCGCTGCAGACGAAGGTGACTCCTATCCTGAAGCTACAAATATTCTACGCACGCAGACGTTCGTAGATGACATCATCTCTGGAGCTGACTCTGAAGAAAAGGCTTAGAGCCTCCGTAAGCAACTCACCTCACTCCTGCCTCGCGGAGGCTTTGAACTACGCAAATGGACATCTAACTCCAGTTAACTGCTGCAAGATCTTCCTGAAGCAATTCCAGGACTAAACGTCAAATTCTCGGTATCATTGCCCAGATTTACGACCCTTGTGGCTTTCTCTCACCCATTGTTATGTGGGCCAAACGTTTTATGCAACTACTCTGGATCAAAGGATTGAACTGGGATGAACCACTTCCATCTGAACAATTTAAATTATGGCAAACCTTTACAGACTCGGCTAATACTCTACGAGAAATTGTAATTCCTCGTGCATTACGAATAACACACTCGAGAAACTTTGAGTTACAGAAACTTTCGGTTTCTCAGATGCTTCTGAGAACGGTTATGCCGCCGTCGTTTACTTGAGATGCCAACTTAGTGGCACCTCTGTGTTAATTCGGCAAGTAATATCGAAGACTCGGGTAGCCCCTCTAAAAGGCTCACTGTACCTCGATTAGAGCAAGTGCTGCTCATTTACTCGCCCAACTAGTGGGATATGTTATCTCTCTTTTTGAAAAAAGTGTAGAATTTTCTTCTGTATTTCTATGGTGTGATTCGACAGTAACACTGACATGGTTACAAACACCTCTTCATCGATTGAAGGCGTATTATGTCGACAACCGGGTAGCCCAGATACAAGAATCAGTGCCTTCTCATTACTGGAGACACGTAGCGAATGAAAATAATCCTGCTGATTGCGCGTCGCGTGGGTTACTTCCTAAAGATTTACCACAGCACTCATTATGGTGGTACGGCCCCTTTTTGCTACAAAAATCTAATGATAATTGGTCGTATCTCATTTTATGCCTGCAAAACTTACTGACACAGGAGAAGAGAAACCCGTTTCACCTATATCTCTCATATCAACTGCTCCTCATTAATGGGAGCTCCTCACTCAGTTTTCTTACTTTAGCCGACTCCAGCGTGTGATGGCTTATATTTTGTGATTTACTCATAACGCTCGGCATTCAAGAAAGCTCGCTGGTCCTCTCAACACTCTGGAAATTAGGGCGTCAAGACTAGCAATTTTCAAGATGGTTCAAGAATCAGCGTTCAGAGACTACATCATTGCCATGAAGAAGGATCCAACTACACCTGCCTCGTCACAACTCCGCCGACTCTCTTATTTCTCGACAAGGATGATATCCTACGAGTGGGAAGACGTCTCAACGCTTTAAAACTTCCTACGGATGTGCAACATCCTGTGATTTTGCCCAAACGACACCATGTCGTCAACCTTCTTATTGATTTTTATCATCGAAAATACTTACACTCGGGCGCTCAATTGACTCAATCACTTCTTGCACAGGATGTGTGGATACTCTCGGCCCGAACTGTAATACGCTCTCGCATTTTTCAATGTGTTGTATGTTTTCGACACAAGCCTCACAATAAATCTCCGCTCATGGGTGATTTACCAAAAGCAAGAGTAACTCCTTCTCGTCCGTTTCTCAACTTCGGAATTGACTACGGAGGTCCTTTTAACATAAAAATGCACAATTTGCTCTCGATTCGCTTGACAAAAACATATACAGTGAGACCTGTTTAAGTCGGAATCCATTGGGACCGGCATTTTTTCCGTCTAAGACAGGTTTCCGGCTTATAAAGTAGTAGTGTACTGTATGGTGGTAATACCATCACGAAACGTTTGCCGAGTCTATTTTTAGCGTTGGGGTGGGGGTAGGCCGTGGGGATTCTTAGCTGTAAGACTATTATTTCTACTGATCAGCTGTATGGCGCTGTACCAACACCACATAGATAACGGACAATTAATTTGTTCTAACACAGTATTTAATTTAATTATTTATTTATTTCCGATTAAGTACTGACTGTTTGTTTTCTACAGAGATAACACTTCAACATATAAAGCAAGTGTTTTTAAATCACAAGAAAACTATCACATTTTAACGTCTAAATAAACGTCATTCAACAGTAATATCGGTTATCTTGATTGTCTAATGACAGCCCGTAGCCTGTGCCCTGTGACGTCACAACTCGCAAACCTTGTTTTCTAGGTGGTGTTGGCTATGAACACTACAGAAAATGTTAAAACCTACATTACATAATAAAAATCTTACGTTTTAATGCAGCATCCTTTTATCCTTCTCCACAAAATATTATTAATAGAAAACTAAAAACTAAAACACTTGTACACTTGTCAACAAAATTTATGAATTAATGATGCAATTTATTAAAAATTATATTTTTCCTCTTACTGTATTTAGGCTAAATACTGTACATAGTAGGCTTACGTAAAAATAAAAGAAAATCAATTAGGCTTGAAAAAATCTAGCATTGACTTTTGTTTTAAAAGGTTAGTTTTACTTGCTTGTGTTTCAGCTATTGTTTTTAGTTGTAACAAAAAAAACGCATTTCCGGGCTGTTAATACGTACCGCGAAATCTTCTAACTCACAATTTTCATTAAAGCCTCGCCAAATGTTTTTATTTTGTTTTCTACGACTGGTCTGTCTTCAATTTCTTCTATTTGCGCATGTTTTTTGCTTTTAAGAATGAAGCGATCTCTCGCCTTTCAATATGCCAGTCAATATGACATCAATATTTCTGGCCGTAGATGTTTGTAAACCATTCATTGCGTTATCTTGAAGGAAACGAGTGCTGACACATAGCCTATTGTAAATTATGGATGTTTGTATACCATTGCGTTATCTTGTGCATATCAGCAATCCTTAACGTTGTTACAGAGTTCTCAGAAATAAATACGATCCGTTAAAATTAAGCAGACCTATCTGTGAATTTTGTTATGGTAAAAACGTATATTATAAACTGTATTTTATCCAAACGGAAGTTATTGTAACTTTATATTTTACAGCATGTATATGACCAGATTTTCCGGCCTATGCAGAACTAAGACGTAGTAAATACGTATCACTCATCCTTTTGCTTATTCCGCTTCCGCGTTAGACAGTTTCCGGCGTATGAAGGTTATTAACCAGGTAAATTAAATAGGCGACAGTCAGGACTTTTAAAGATTTCCGCGATAGACGGGATTCCGCCTAACACAGGGTCCGTCTAAGACAGGTTTCACTGTATTTGTATCTTTATTTGCCTTGTGACAAAGGCTGTACACATTGAAGTAGTATCGGACCTGTCGACAGATGGGTTTATTGCCGCTCTCACACGATTTGTGTCTAGACGTGGTCTTTGCACAAATATTTATTCTGACTGTGGAACGAATTTCGTTGGAACGAATAATGCTTTACAAAATCTCATCATCTCTTCAGGCCGAACCCCTCTTGCTGAATTCTCATCACAACACAATATCAACTTTCATTTCAACCTGCCTGCAGCTCCTCATCAAGGGTGTCTTTGGGAAGCAGTATTCAAGAGTACAAAACATCACCTCCGACGTGTCATCGGTGAACATATTTTAACTCTATGTGAATTTTCCACTCTCACAACTCAAGTAGAGGCTATATTGAATTCGAAACCTCTCACACCTCTGTCAAACGACGCCTCAGACCTCAATGCAATCACTCCGGGTCACTTCTTAATAGGATCTTCACTGGTTTCAGTTCCAGAAGAGGATCTTTTCAACGTTCCTGCCAACCGACTCAAGCACTGGCAGCTAATCAAGGCCTTTCACCAGCGTATTTGGAAGAGATGGCATCTAGAATATATCCATACTCTTCAGCAACGGGGGAAGTGGAACGTGCCAGCTGTCAACCTGCGCTTCGAGGACCTCGTGTTAGTGCATCAACCTGCACCACCTCTCGCATGGCCTCTGGCTAGAATAAGTAGTGTTTCTCCAGGAAAGGATGGTGTAGTAAGAGTTGTTCATTTGAAGACAAAGCAGGGAACCTTGACAAGACCTGCTCACAAGGTTTTCCCTCTACCTCTACGCTCATAATGAACTTGCGCCATAGTGCGCTCAATTTTTTTAAAAGAGATATTTCTATTTTCCTTTATGAAATTTTTATTTTTATAAACTTTCAAGATATTATATTTGTGTTAGTTCTCTTTGAATCCTAGAAGGAATCAAGGCCCCCGGTATGTTACGTATTTAAAATATGAAGGATGCAAGGGAAAAACCAACATAGTCAAAAAAGTTCGTTTCTGTGAAAATTAAAATAAAGATTTAAAACGTTATACTGTCAACATATTTGAACCAATATAATTCATAATTGATTTAATAAATAGCCTATTAACTCGTTATTTTAAGTTTTATGTATACTCAAAATTTGTTTTTTCTTACATATTTTATAGGGGTTTTTTGTAAAGGGTCGTGACTCTGTTGGTTTTTCCCCTGAGTTTATTAGGTATGCAATAATTAAAGGTTATTTACAAGGCTTTAGAAAACTTCCAACCAATATTTTTTATATAATACTTTGCTTAAGAAAATAAAAAACATGTATGATGGAAAAACCTTGAATTTTAGAAAATTATTACAAAATGTAACAAACATTTTACAAAATTTGAGAAATTATGTTCATGAAATTCATTGCTGTTTGTACTCTAATTGTACGTAATTAAACACTTGACAAAAATATGCACACATGTTTCAAATATTAGTTAAATAACAAAGCAACTAAGCAATCATTATCTTAGAAAAGTGTTATAAAATAAAAATAGCATTTTACAAAATTTGAAAAATTATGTTTTTAAATAGTCATGGCTATGTGAACTCAAACTGTACATAATAGTACACTTAAAAAAATATTCACACATGATTAAAATAAAACTAATCACCAATCCAAAAGTTCGTCCATACATTGTAAAATTATATTGTGAGAGTTAATTTCGTTTTTCTTAAAAGTCACCATCACAGTCGTCTTGATCTGCAGGACTCACTTGCACAGCAATGTCTTCGGCACCTCCGAGGTTGGTGAAGTATTCCTTTGAACCTTCGTTTTCACAGTACTTCAAAAGAATTTTCAAGTCCACATATTTCTCCGTTGGCAGGCAGAGAGGGCCGCTGTATGACTGCTGAGGTTCTTCAAGTACTGCTAGTGGTGGTAGACTCTTTTGCCGTCTTTGGGCCAATTGCTGCACTGTTAACTTCACTGCTGCAAAAAAAAAATGCTTGTATGTACTTCTTTGGTCAATAGTTTTTGTTTTTAACACATCCATCCTCATCTGTTTTATAGGTCTAACTGCTGTTCCGTCCCTTACTACTCTTACTTTATAGCTATATGAGCTCTCTTTCAACCTAGCTAACTCTTCAGGTTTTCTAGGCCTAGTCTTTGTGACCGGTTGCAGAGCAATTAGTCCAGACAAAAAACTATTTTGGACATTCCTACCACTTTCACGGCCTATATCATTAAATTTTGTTATTAAATTACATTTTTCAAGTTTGCTAATATTCTTGAAACACTCGTACCTTTTACACAAACAGTCGGGTCCAGTTTCATGCGTTGAACAAAGTTTCTTTGTAGCGTCAGAAACCCTTCCAAATTTCTTCCGCTTTTTGGTCAAATTTGCTTCAGTAGCATGCGCATTTTCGTCACTGCTATTATCAGAGTGTATTTCAGCATCAATCATATTGAAATGTAGCAATAAACTGAGCCACAATCATACCAGACACAACAACAACACAACGCACGACTGCCCCTGGACTGCAATGACAGGCGACAGGAGTTGCGGCGCATGTGCGGGTTGACTGACTTGGGTTTTCCCCAGATCCCAACTGACTGAGTGTTTCTCCCCTGCCTGACGAACTAAAATGCTGAAATAGCTCGTGACTGCGTACCTCGGCATGTTAAAGGGACGATTTTGACGATTCAGATGGCATAATAATCTCAAATTTTCAATATTTTGACTTAGTTCGTTTTTCCCCTGTGCACTTCATATGTAATATTGACTCATTTCTTTTATTTTAATCCCCCCTCCAAAGTCAGGCAAAGCTCACCTGTGATAAGGTTTTTCCTGCAGATTGAACGGCAGAGCAAGTTAGACCTTTCCGGAGTGTAGTTCGATACACCACTACGTTCTATTATATTTTTATTCTTATTCAATCAACGTACCTTAGGTACTAGTGTAAGTTAATGCAACTATTTATTTAATTTTAAACTGAATGTGACCAGTGCGTGGAATAGGAACACGTTTTCTGGCCAGAAATCGCTTATCTAATACGCGAGTGCGATAAATGTGTGTATTCCATGGTGCACGTAAGTACAGAATATTAATTTATATAATTATAATAATTATTGGTCCTCCGATAGTGTTATTACCAAACAAATTTGGTCCTCCGAGCTGGATCTTAAGCTTTAGGATTTATAAAAAAAAAAATACATTTCATTATATGTGTTCATTTCTACAATTTCTACAAGTTTTTTCAAACTTTGTTTGTGCATGCAAACACTGGAAAACTAGTTTCATGTCGCAGTATATGAAACAACTGGTGTACTTCTCTCATCTTTGTTTGGCTTTGGCGTGCATTAATATGTTGTTTTAAATAAATTGTAAAATTTTATGAAAAGTGATTTCAGTTGTTTATAGAAGGTTATCTCATTGATCCTACGTCGATTTGTTGTTTACTTAGGCCTATTTATTTTTCCGTTAAACATATACGCTCATAGGCCTAATCTCTTTAAAACATTTTGTAATTTAAAAATTAAAGCAGTTATCTCATCTTCTACTATAAAACCATCATTTAATCATGGCAAAATCTTTGGCAGGTATTACATCAAAGAAAGAAAATGTATTTAGTCAAATTCAAGAGATTTTTGATCTAACAAAAAAAACATCGGATAAGTTAATCCTGCAAAAATTGTTGGTGCGCGCTAAATCTATAAATAGGCTTCGTGAAGAATTTTCTGATATCTTAGACATTTATCATGAACTAGAAATACAGGCGAACCCGAATTTTCAACCCAACTACGCTCCTCTTAACAGCGTCAACGAGTTAGTCGATTATATCAATTCTACTGTATATTCGATAGAAAGTAAGATGTCATCAACAAGGCCTAAATGTGAAATAGTTACTCCTCAGTTACATATACGACTGCCTAAGCTTGAACTCAAGACTTTCGATGGTGAACTTCTCGAATGGATGTCATTCATTAACATATTTAACGCTAGCATTCATGAAAATGCATCGTTACCTGTAGTTTCTAAGCTTCAATATTTATTGAGCGTTATCTCAGGAGAACCGCTAAATTTAATTAAATCTCTCCCTATTTCTGACGCTAACTATATAGTGGCTTATGACTTATTAACAGAAAGATATCATTCGCCGTGGCGGTTAGTTACTTTACATATCAATCACATTTTAGATTTGCCCTCGGTAAACAACACGCCTAAACAAATGAGAAATTTTGTAAATTTGTACTCAGGAAATATATAAGCTGTTAAAGGTCTTGACATCGATGTCACTAGTAAAAATCCTTTGTTATCTGCTATGGTTTTACGAAAAATGGATAGTGAACTTAGGAACCGTTTTGAAAACTTCCGTTCATCAAATGTTACTGAAGAGAGAGTTGACTCCACTACAATACCTGATGCAGCGGAAATTATTAAGTTTTTAAATAAAGAATGTAATGAAGTTGAAGATGCCAATCTTCATTCTCCTTTCCCCTCAAAACCCTCCTCGTCTGGTTCACACACCCACTCTGGTTCGCAAAATAAATACTTTAAACAAAAGGTATCACTGGTGGCCTACAATTATGGAGAAGGCTCCTCCATTAAAGTTAAGCCTCATCCATGCTTTATATGCAATAAAATTGACCATAAGGTATATTCGTGTCCGGACTTCAAGAGTAAGGACGCCAAATCCCGTCTCAAAAATGTAAATGAAAAGGGGCGTTGTACCTCATGCTTAGGTACTCACCATCTTAACGACTGTAGGTCAAAGTATAGTTGCTACAAATGCCACAAAAATCATCATACATTATTGCATTTTGAAAATTACTCTACGCTGCAACAGACCACACCTCAAACTTTGCGTCAAGACTCTCCGACACTTTAACAGGAAATAACCCCTTCTCCAATCACTAGACCTGTCAAGAAAAGCAGAATACGTCTCAAACCTCTAATACTGTTCTCTTAGGCACTCTACTTGTTAGACTTACCTCATCTAACGGTATTACCCATGTATTCCGTGCTCGTGTTCACTCTGGCAGTCAATATTGTTTTCTCACCGAGAGTGCTGCTCAATTATTGTGTGCTCCTTGTACTAAGACCACTCGTAGTGTGGTAGGATTGTCTCAGATACACTTACGCTCAAAAGGTCTCACTTCAGTTGCTGTTGAAACTCTTGGGGGCAAGGTTATTTCAATTAATGAAAGATTTTAAATACTGGAAAAAATATGTATTAGCCTACCAAGCACACAAGTAGACTCTGAAGTTCTTTCCAAGGTTCGTCCTTATGTTTTGGCAGACCCTACGTTTCACTTGCCAGGAGGCATAGACGTTCTTCTTGGTGGTTCTTTATTTTCACTCATACTTACTCAAGAAGCTTATAAACTCGGACCTGGTTTACCCAGGTTAATAGACACACACTTTGGCTTTTTAGTAATGGGTAACTCACCATGCCTATCTGGCAGTGACCTTCATAGTAACTCTAGTTCTCAAGTATCAACTACACTTCTAGTTGTCAACGACATCGACCTTCACGACTCACTACAAAGGTTTTGGCAACAGGAAGAACCCCCTGCTGTGTCTAAGGTTTCTCAAGAAGGTACATTATGTGAAGAACACTTTCTCACCACTCATACTCGGGACCAATCTGGCCGATATTACGTCCGACTACCATTCAAGACTGAACATCCTCCTCTAGGCCAATCTCGTTTAAATGCAGAAAAAAGACTGCACACTCTAGAGAAGGAATTTAGTGCTCAACCTCAATTTAAATCCCTATATACTGATTTTATGGCTGACTACTTAGCCTCTGGTCACATGATATACACTCATAATACTGATCTAACTGTACCTCATTACTTCCTTCCTCACCATGGTGTTTTAAAGGAGTCTAGCAGCACAACTCGTTTACGTACTGTATTTGATGCTAGTTCTGAAACCTCTAATGGTATTTCTCTTATTAATATTTTATTAACAGGCAAAAAGATGCAAACGAACATTTGCGATTTTATACTAAATTTTCGGATTCATAACGTTGTTCTTGTGAAATTAGGTTATGTTAAAAACAAATAAAAACATAGACAAGACTCACAAACAAATCATTTATTTACTCATATCATTTCAATGACCAAGTCATCATCATCACTCAGTTGTAAGTTAGAGTGTGTAGTAGTAACACTCACTGATGATGATGAGTTGGTCATTGAAACGCGTATGAGTAAATAAATGATTAATTTGTGAGTATTGAGTATGATTTTATTTGTTTTTTACGAATAAAATGTTTAAAACCTTGATAGCCATAAAAGCTTGAAAATATTTTAACTTAAACATAACCTCACTTATTAAATAATACACGAAAACCTTTAAACACAAATATTGTGGGGGAGGTGGTAGTAGATCTCAAACAAAGAAAAAGTTATTTAAAACCTCGATAGTTCCTAAAAGGTTCTAAAAATATCATAATCATAGCCTCACTTCACAAACATCTCTTATTTCTATATGTATAATTTTTTAACAAAATGAGAACATTGTTATACCACGCTACTATAAATATATAATAAAATATTGTTACAAATTATCTGGTTGGGATGGATTTGGCTTTTAACAAAAATAAACACTAATCTACGATGTAAATCCATGCTTTCTTCTTCTGCGTCGCGATGCAAAAACGCTTGTTATTAAGTTACTTTGTGTTGCTAAAGTGTTTTTCCTTTTATTTACTACTTAATCTAGCCTAACTGGATACTTTATATCTATATCTTGACTGTGCATAAGTGGCCTTCATTATATGCGAAAGTACCCTTTGCCGGTGAACAAGTTGTGTTTACTTACCAACTTTATTTTAATTTGGTCAAAAAATATCACAAAAACTAAACCTTTTAAAAACTTACAAAACATTATATATTTAGGATTTGTAGGTACCTGCAGCTTGATTTACGTTTTATTATCTTGTGGAAGGTTTTATTAAATTTATTTTTAAAATATTGTAAAAATCCCGTAGAAGTATTATGAGACTTTAGTCATTTTAAACGCAACAAACCTGATTTCTCAGCGGAGCCAAGCATTGCCGAGACAACCAGCATTTCTTTAAGTTTGACCTTCATAAGATGTTAAAACATGTTGCGAGGTACAACACCCTTGAAGCATGAGAGACCTGGTTTATAAACAAATTTCGAGTTGTTACAGTTAACAACGTTGAAGGCCTGCTCCAGGATTCCTCCCTTCTTTTTCCGAATTCTGTGTTGTTTCGCTAAGCATTTGTGGTTTTATTAGTTTTGAGTTTTCTTGATTTATTCTGGCTTTCTAACTTAACTTTCTGTTTTTAGTTTAAATTTTGTAATACATTTATTTTATAAGTAAATAATTTATAGTACGTATTTATACAAAATTGTTTTAAATTGATTTAGCCTTGTTAAAGTTTAGTGTATTAATTATAGGGAAAATAATAGTGTTAAATAGACAACTCTCATGTGTAAGGCGTTTTACTGTTTGACTTTTAGATGTATTATCTTGTTGGTTTTACAGTCGTACGATACAAAGCCTATCGTTATTTATATTGATATAGCTTGACGACATTTGTTAGTAGTACCCAAGCACTGATAAAGGTGACATCGTCGTCGAAACGAGTCTGTTTGTTTATTTAAAATTAGGGTGTAGTGGATTTAGAGCGAAATGTTTTTATTTTTGCCGTTGTAAATTACAATAATATTGGTTTCTCATAGCGTCCAAATGCGAATAACTTGTCTTGTTGCAGCGCTACGGTTAATTGAGATGACGTGTGGATTTTTAACATACGTGGCATTTATATTCCACAGGAGAAACCCCAAAACCTACCCGAAACCAACCACTTCTACTCAAACAACCGATTATTGAGTTACGCAAAACTAAACCGTTAAAGGATTAAAACGGGAAACGATTAGTTTTATCCAACTTTTAAATTGTTTGGGAATTCACCGAATTAATGACTTACGAGAGATTAGTTCTGGTCGCAGCCGCTAGATACCAGCAATTTGTAAAGAGGGATTCACTTTAAGCCTAGGGCTTACATTTCATGCGTATATTGATATAAAAATAAATAGAAAAATTCCTACCAACGTTGAAAAATAACTAGAAAATTTTAATGAAATTAAATTGAAGATGTTCATTTAATTTCTGTTTCATTGCAAACACAGTTACAGCTCATGCATATAACACATATATATAAAGATAAAATCTGACAACATTAAAATACTAACGGGAGAACACGTTCTCATAATACAACCACTCAACAAATGAAAACTGTTTATATATTTGTGAAAATATAAGAATTAAAAACAAAACTATTAATGAATAAAGCAATTAAAATAAATACTAAAGACAATAGCCCGTTGAAAATAATTACCAAATATATTTATTCTTATCTATTTATTTTTACACTGTATCACAAGAAAAAATTGCAATGTAACAATAGATAAACTGCTCTAAGCTTATTCACGGTATTCATTGTATGCATTGTTAGCAAGAGGAAGTAGACTGTTGAGTGATAACACAATGACAAGTGTGTGTTAGGATGAGCTGAGAGTGGTTGTGTGTGTGTGTGTGTGTGTGTGTGTGTGTGTGTGTGTGTGTGTGTGTGTGTGTGTGTGTGTGTGTGTGTGTGTGTGTGTGCGTGTGTGTGTGTTGGGTGGGTGAGTAAGCTTAGATAGGTGTATTTAGTTAGTGTAGTTGCTATTACCTGTTGTGGGTATGTGAGTGGGTGTGGTTGGGAAAGTGAATTTGACTGGTTGTAAGTATGGTTTAATGGGTGGGTGTGGAGTGTGAGGTTGTGAAGTGTATGGGTGTGGAGTGTGGTTGTGTGGTTGAACGGGTGTTAGTGTCGGTGAATTGGGGTAAGTGAGTGATTCTGGATTAGAGAGGATGATTATTAATGAAGGGTGTTTTTGAATCGGTGTGGGTGAAGGCTGTTAATGAGTGTTATTGACTGGGTGTCGATAAATGGGTGTTGGTGATTGGTTGTTGGCGAATTTGTGTGAGTGAGTGGGTGTAGGTTGGTGAGAGTTGGGGTGGGTCATTAAGTGTGGATGTGAGTTATTAGGTATGGCTGAGTGGGAAGGGATGACAGGGTATTATTAAGTAGGTGTGAGTGATTATGGTGTGTGGTGTCGGGAAGTGAGTGTGGGGAGGGGTATGAGTTTGTGAACGTAACAGGGTGAGGGTAAATGTGTATGAATGAGTGCGTGTGGGGTCAGTTAGGTGTTTTGAGTATTTGTGAATAAGTAGGTGTAAGCGAGTGGGTGTGATTGTGTAGGTGTGAGAGAACGAGTTATAGTGAGTGGGTGTGGGTAAGAGGCAATGCAAGGAACGTCAATAGGCGTGAATGAGTGGTCGTGAGTGAGTCGGTGTGAGAAAGGTGGGTATGAGTCTATGAGAAAGCTGGGTATAAGTGTGTAAGGTGGTTTCTGAAAGTGAATGAAGAATTAGTGGATGTGAGTGAATAGTGTGGGTTTGTCGACGTGGGTGAGTGGGTGTGGGTAATGGGTGTGGTTGGGTCGATGTGAGTGTGAGTCAGTGAGATTGATATATTTCAGATCTATCTCGGATCTTCTTTTATTATGTCTTTAAAAGCAAACTAATTTTGAAATGGATAAAAAAACCGGTTTGAACTTGAAGATAACGTGCATAGAATCTTCCAAGGAGGCTGAATTCCCTGATTTACAGGAATAAACTAACAAGCAGATAAAGTTACCAGCTATTTAACCATCTCTCGCCGCTAAGGAGTTACTTTCACTTAAAACATTACTTTGTGAAACTTTCTCAAACTCTACTTTGATAAGAAAAAAACTAATTGTTAGTTAGAAAAATCTATTTATTTATTTCCTTAAATTTCCTTTACAGAATTCGTAAGCCTTACATTCTACATGCTACATGCTACATACTATAACTTGGAACCGCCGTTTGTACGCGTTAATGACTAGAGTTTAACGGGGAAAGTTTACACTCGGGAAAACAAAGTAGATAAAGACCGTAAAAGGTTCTATGGAATATTTGAGAGTTACACTACAATGCAAAACTTTCACTTCAAACTATAATAATATTAAATTCTTATCACGGCCAAATAAAGCGAATAAATTGACTTGTTGCAACGCTACGGTTAATTGATATGGCGTGCGGATTTGCAACATACGCCGTTCTTATATTTCATAGGAGAAACCCCGAAACCTAACCAAAACTATTGCCCAACCCCTTCTATAGAAAAAGGAAATCATCGAGCTACGTAAAACTAAACCGCTTAAGATTTAAACGGAAAACCATTAGTTTTATGAAATTTTTAAATTGATTGCGAATTCGCCAAACTATTGACTAGTTAGGAACAAATTATCAAAACTAGTTTCACCGTCTGGACGATGGTAGGCCTACAACCATTGTGTGTAGCATAAAAACGATTCAGGAAGATCATGGTTCATATACATACATGTTATAGGACTTTGGATTTAAAGGACGCATAACCAACGATGTATTTATTGTATTCTAAGGAAATATTGGTGAATCTCAATCCTACATTAAATTGTAAAATGATAAAAGTTTACTAAACCAACTTATTATAATGTAGTTATTTCCATAGCTTAAGTATTTAATAAATCCTATGTTTGACGATAATATTTATTAGGAATACTTCTCTTTTTGTTATAGGTTTGTGCGGCACCACATTTACACACCATCATATCCTACGAAGTATAGGAACTTATTGGGCATATAGAGTATATTTACTCCGGAAGTAATTACATCCCTTAATGTGCTTCTACATCAAGCAACAACAAAAAGCCACAAAATGACGACGTACCCGCTAACAAAAGCACCAACCGACCTTGGATCAAGCAAGCATATTTCTGTATAAAGTGTGAATGTGTTTGGTATTATAATATACTGTGGCAGAATCACTCTGAAACATTTACAAGTCCTTGGTCAAACATTAAGAAGGCGCCAAAGTGTTTTTACATGCTAATACTAGCGATGGGCACCAAAATATGCAACCTTTAAAAGCTGGGACGTTTTGGTTCCTTATCTTTGTTTAACATAAACAGCTTTGTTTCTTGCATCATGTCAGGGGACAGTGTAGCGTATTAATACAAATCTCTCTTCCCTAGTCATTCCCCACCTGCAAATGTACCCGGGATTTCTTTCCATAAAGTTGAATATCCTAGATGTTCTTGCTACAACCCCCCTATAATATTCCAACATCAGCCTTCTCTTCTGAATTTACTCTTTATGGCTTGCTAATATCCGACAGACTGCTGTAGAGTAAACTATAATCCGTCCAGACACGGAAGTGTTCCAGATGGTTAAGCTCCCACACGCACTCGCATGCACTGACCTGCTTTTCGATGAGTGACCTACCCAGTCTACGAAACTGTTAGATTTTATAACTGCCTTTTGTGTGTTGTACTTATAAAATAGTACTTAAAAGCATATAAGTACAAATATTTTAGTTTTTCCTAATGTACCGAGTTTTGGTTCTAATGCTTTTGAGGACAACTTAGTGACCGGCCAGTACATAAATGAAAACAACAAATTGTGACTAGTTTTTTTAAAGAATCATTTATTGCATTTAAATAAATCACAAATTATTTGGTAATCACAGGATAAAATGAGCCAGAAAAATATAAAAAGAATAATAAAGCAATATACAATCTAAACTAAAAAAAATAAAAAAGGATTCCCCGTAATAATTTTTAAAAATATATAGGCCATAGATGATACAAGGTAAAGTGAAAAAACCATATAAAGAGATGAATAAATTAAATTTTATTAAAATTATTTAGTCAATGCAACGAGGTGGAGTCTTGTACGATCTGTTTGCATCGTTTGTAAACACTCTGGAACGAGGAGCATATTACAAAACCTTTCCTTAATAACAGGAGGGTTGTCAGAGGCCGTTGTACTCCTTTACATGTTATAATTTCACTCTCTTTACGTTTATAGAAAGCTGCTTGGATTATTGGAGAATTTTATAGATAACTTATGGTCCTGGTTTAGTCTGAGATTTTTCTGTCTAAAAAGTAAACGTAAATTTTAAATCTTTAAAATGAGAAATATGTTAACGGAATTGTTTTCTACAACATTGTCACGAAGTAATTAGACACTTCTACTAAGGGTAAGGTACGGGAGAAGCTTATATATGTTACAAAATATTGGTACATTGTGGCAGGCTAAATGTTTTACAGGCTGGTTACATAGTGCTATATAAAGCTTTCAGTACACACGACCAACAAAACTGCGAGCCCTTAAAACGTTTCCCTGAAGAAGATATTCACCCTTGTCCAGGAAAGATATTTCCAGGAAAGGATGTGTCGGCGACAAAGGGAAAGACTTTAGTAACAGGATCGCCGCACTCAGCGCTAAGAGCTTCCTTGTGTACGTCACAATGCCCCACTGTTTGCCTACAAAATTCCCGATAAATATCGACAGCGGAATCGGGATATGGCTGGCACTGTATTGATAAAGTGAGGCAGGCAAACATTAAACCCTTTAGTTTAACAAAGAAAACATTTATTGAAGTGGGTAAAATACATATTTGTTTCGGCATTAGTTAAACTAACTTGTTATATTATTTGTGGTTATTGTTTGTAACATCTATTTGAAATTCAGTTGTATTTTGAAAATTGTCCTTGATGACATAGTTTTCTGTTTTTTTATTTTATAACATACATAAGAGGAAACGAAACATTTCCAAACATTATCTGCTTCAAAATACGTGGTAAATATATACGAATGATAAATATTTTATTTTTATTTGTTAATATTATCAGTTACGTTTAGAATAAAAAGACACTAGTTTCAACGAGTCAAGAACTATTATTTATTTAGTTAATTAGAGCTTAGCTAGTGAGAGCTATTCACAAAGGTAAAAGTAAAATAGTACTCTCAAAATCTCACAAAAAATTAGTTTACACACACAATAAACTAGTTTCGGCGACGATATCGCCTTCCTCAGTGCTTGGCTACTGTAGCTACTATTCATAATTACTTATATTGAATCAATATAAGCAGAATCGTTTAAGGATAATGTTGGAAAAGAGAATTAACAAGAATATTTTTAATTAATCTCCTAGCTACGTCAGTCACTGATGTTAGTTATGTTTGCACGGTTCCACAATAATTCCCAAGTGTTGCACCCCATAACATCTATGTAAAGTGGTTTCAGTATATTCAGAAGTGTTTGCCAGGAACATTTGTTTAAATCCGGTGACGATATTGTCCAGTTTAGAGAGAACAAAGTTCTGGAAAAATTGTCACATTGTTTTCCGACAGATTCCTGGTCTTATGCAACTCCAAGGCGAATCTGTGACTCAGGAGGAATTTTTACGCGGCATTATAGGAAATAATATGTAGGCATTTAGTGCAATGGTAGTACCATTGACGTTTTGACGTTTTTAGTTTAGTTTCGTTATTGGCTATTATATTTCCTACTCAGCGCCGTGTTCTCACTCTACATATACACGTTTGGCCATTTCTACCCCTGTATGTTTAAAAAAATAATTTTTCCTGATAAATAATACTTTCAGGTATACACATACATACATAAAAATAACATATTTAACTTTAAATATAAACCATACAATAATAACATCAATATATGCGTCTAGCATCTCGTGTAATATTACAGTTGTAGTATCTTTTAACAAAAGCATATCTTAAAACTATTATCTCCTTTATCAAGGCATGCTATCAATCACTATCGAGGAAGAGCAACACTATCCTTGAGGCAAGGCAACAAATACAAAGTACACTTTTTATTTAGGTTCACGGCACAGTAATTCCAAGAATAAAATCGGTAGCTAAACTATTGAAAGGTTGGCATAATCATAGAGAATGTGTGAGATAAAGTAGTTTTGTGTTTTTGTTGAAAGTAATTATAACAATAAAAAAACCAATTCAAATTATACTTTATTCAGTATATTATTATACTTATTAGGCCTATACAGTATAGTGTTATTGTCGTATATACTGTAGCTTGTTTAAAAAAAACATAAAACTAGTTGACATTATTTAACATATTTACCTTAGGATATGTTACTATGATATAGATTGTCATAAATAAAGTTGCGTGTTTTGAAATTTTTTTTTATTTTTTTTTTATTTTATTAAAACTGGTCATTTCTGATCAACCATTAATTTACATTTGATAATTAGATTTTAGCTTTTATTACAAAGAATCCATTGATTTCTATTGTATCTTGTTTGATGTTGGAAGCCAACCGGCGTGAGGAAGAGTATTGTTGTCACTCTTGTCGTTCAACGAGTTCAAATGGTTTTGTCCTTTTGAGTCGTCTTGTCAGGTGGTTGTTGTCGAGAAGTCTCAGTGCCTCAGGATTTTCGTGTTGAGTGAGCCGATTTACGTGTTTGATGGCGTTCTGTTTTATGACTTCCTCGACCATGGGTACACCAAGATCGCAATGCAAGTCACTGTTACGCACATACCAAGGAGCGTTGGCGATGTTTCTTAGTACTTTGTTCTGGAAGCGTTGTATCCCTTGTATGTGACATTTGCTGGCACAGCCCCAAAGCTGTATACCATACGTCCAAACCGGTTTGAGGATTTGGTTATATACCAATAGCTTGTTGTATATTGATACCCGTGAATTTCGACCGAGTAGCCAATACATTTGCCTGTAGCGAGTATGGAGTTCTGTGAGTTTTATTTTGACATGCTCGACCCATTTGGCTTTTGCATCAAGATTCATGCCGAGATATTTAGCTGAATCATGATATGGGATAACACTTCCATTCATTTCGAGCCTCTGAGGGTTTGGGATCCTCTTGTTTGTAAAGTCCACATGGACTGCCTTCTGGTCGTTGAGTTTGATGCGCCATTTCTTGGTCCTAGCCTCAACTGAATCGTTTGATCTTTGTAAGCGTGTTGTCGATTCTTGAACGGTTTTCGCTGTCGCTGCGTTTGCTGTGTCGTCTGCGAAAGTGGCCGTGAAGACGATGGCTGTTTGCGGAAGTTCACTGGTGTACAGCAAGTACAGGATTGGTCCCAATACGCTGCCTTGTGGGACTCCAGCTTGTATTTCCTTGAAGTCAGAATACGTAGATTCGTGGTTTACTCGAAACAGTCTGTTCGATATGTACGATTTCAGTAGATTCACAAACTGGGCTGGCAGAAACATGTTGAGTTTGTGAATCAAGCCTTCATGCCAAACTTTATCGAAGGCTTGTGAAACATCCAGGAAGACAATCGAGCAGACCTCCTCACCTTCCAGTGCTTTTTCAATGATGTCAATTAGTCGATGCACCTGTTCCACCGTAGAGTGTCCTCGCCTGAATCCAAATTGGTGGTCGGGCAGTAAGTTCTTTTCCACGATGATAGGTTTAAGCCTGTTGAGAAGCAGCTTTTCAAAGAGTTTTGACATTATGGGTAGAAGTGATATCGGCCTGTACGACTTGACCTCTGTTGCTGTTTTGCCGGGTTTCAGGATCATGATCATCTCCGCCACTTTTCATGTTGCAGGGACGTGCATAAGTCTAAGGGACGCATTAATTAATAATAAAAACATTTTTAGTCCTTTTGTTGTCAGTTTTTTCAGCACTAGTCCTGTGATTAAATCGTATCCTGGTGCTTTCTTCGGGTTCAAGTTGTATTTTAGTTCTCGTTTAAGCTCTTTTAATGTCACTTTTTTAATAATTTTAGACTGATTATTAGTGTTTAGGTGAAGTTCTTCTTCATTCGTGGCTTCATTCGGCTTGAAGATGTTTTCAAGATGATCTCCAAACGTGTTAGCTTTTTCTTGGTCCGATCTTGCCCATTCGTTGATCTCTTTCAGGATGGGTGGTACATGATGGATTTTCCTTTTCAGTCTTCTCGTTGTTTTCCAGAGGGAATAGTTAGTGTTTTTGTCTGCAGACAGATTCTCGAGGAAGGAGCTTGCAGAGTCTTCTCTCAGTTGGTGGATCAATCTTTTGATTTGTTGGGATTCTCTATTGAGATGATTTTTAACGACGGGATCTCTTGTACGCTGCCATTTTTGCCTGGTTCTTCTTTTCTTCTTTACTAGGTTTCTTACTTCCATAGGGTAGTCTTTTTTTTTTTGAAATATAAATATATTTTTATTTATTATCATTATTATTATTACTATTAAATATTGTTTCGCAAGTCAGTATCACAGGCCATGAATATGTAAATATGCACAGCATAGGGTAGGTTGCAACATCATATCAATGGTTAATTACGATGACGTTATCGATTTTTTCTCTCAATTTGTATCTCCTCATATAAAAATATTAATTATTTGAATTCAATATATTTATAAAAAAATATTCAAACTAGCACTGTTTAAATGTTTTTGTTTAAGAACCAGTATAATATTTTCGTAATTTACTCCTATATAATTTAAAACTTATTCAAAATTATTTTTAGACACTACTGTACTTATCATTTTTCAAAACGTTATATTAAGCAGCCCATTGCCCTTCAAAAACATAAGGGCATACCGTACTTTTTACGGTATTTTGAGGAAGGATTCACCGTTATTTTCACCCCATTCCATCATTGGTCTTGTTTTGTATGCTGAGTCAATTCTGACTACATCGTCACCAATTCAAACAGTTAGTTATTGCAATATCAATGTCCTCGTATAGTACTTGTTATTATATCTTATCACTGGCATTGTTATTTATTATACATTATTTGTAATTCATGTTTGTTTATACCCATACATTTATTACTATTATTATTGTTATTACTGGTTTTATCATTTCTTTAACGATACTATTATGTTACGTAGCGCATTTGGTTCTACATCTATGAGCCAGGTACACACTCGTATGAAATGATTGAACAGGACTGAGAATTTAGACGAAATAGTAAGAGATGCAAAGAACAAACACGTCAGGCGAAGATGTGGTGGTCACACTCATGGAGTAGCAACGCTCAGACACGCGCCTCAAATCTTTCAATCTTTACAGTAAAGGAAATAAAGCAGTATCCATTATGAAGGCAAAACAAAGAGATCTCTCCCCTAAAGCTACTGTTTGCGGATATTGATGGATCACTTCTACATATTCTATTCCCAATATGTACCGTGAGTGTTTGCCAATGTCATTACGTTTTGTATTTGGTTTCGACTGTTTGCCGAGCAAATGCAAAAGACAGACGACCAAATGGTTCGTTGTTTGGTTTCCTTGTAAACATTGAAATACACTCCAATGTCTAGATTTGCTGCTGATGGTGGAGAACCATATTGACGTATTGTTCTGAGGTATGATATTATATTTACGCAACTTTCATTAGCTTATACCGTACAAGATTTCCATTGACGTAATGCGCCTACAAAAACTCATGTTTTATCTGAGCATGCAGTGTAGATATACGGGTTTTTATACCATTATGTTTGTTCCATAAACTAATTTTTTGAAGGTAAAACTTACACACACAAGGTATTTTTTGAAGCAAGAACTACAACCACATAGTAATTACTCAACTGTTAAGATATTACAGGTTTATTATCATAGACAGTTTAGGTCGTTTTCAGAAAATACAATGTTTTGAAAATAATATTGAAAACTTTTAAAGCATTAATTGGAAACTAAAGCATTTACAAATATTTCGGAGGAAAACATGGTTTTGTCAAGGAAACTACAACGGTATTAACCTAAAGTCAATCATGACTTTATCAAAAAAAAATTACAGCGCTATTACCCCAAGTCAATCATGGTTTTATCAAGACAGAACTACAACCACATTAACCTCAAGTCAATCATGGTTTTATCAAGACGGAACTACAACCACATTAACCTGAAGATAATCATGGTTTATCAATAGATAAACTATAACTTCACTACCCTGAAGGAAATCATGATTTTATTAATAGAGGAACTACAACATTATAAAAGAATATTATGTAACGGCTTTTCGTGATTTATGATGGTAACTGTAGGCTGACGTCAGCTTTCAAAAGAGAGGTTAACAAGATCTAAAGGAAACTGCAATCTAACACACTTCAGATACGATAATTTTTTTTTAAACAATACGAATGGGAAACCCTAGAAATACACCGTTATGAAAGCCGCTTTAGCGAACTTAAGAGAGGATTATAAAATGTTATTGCGTAAGACTGATACATATCGTCAATGTGCTTACGCCCATTGGTCGACTTCTACGGCAGTGTAGCGTACTGATTTACTTTTCTCGCCGAAACGCAATTTCCCTGAATTATTTTGGTTCAACATTATGAAACTCTTACTTACCCTCCCATTTAAATTTTCTTTTCTTTTAATAGGCATTTGTGTTTCAATTCTGTTAAAAGCTCCATGAAGAGTTGAGCGTTTTTTATTACTTTTAAAGCTGCACACATAATGAAAAATTAATACTTTTACTAACCCTCTTGTATGGATTTTATTCTCCTACATTAGTTCTTCGTACTTGATTCCTGTTAAACGTTCCACACAAAAGTTGATAAAACATTTATTTTAAATACTTTTAGTGTTGGACACTTTCTGCATGAAACTAGTTGCTCTCTTACTATTGTTCTTAAGAAAGTGATAACTTCTTTTCGTGCAGTGAACAAAACATGAAATGAAATCTTATATTATAATATATGATATCTTATGATTTCATGTAACAGCTGATTTTGTGTTCTAGGTAATGTTGTAGCACAGCCGTTTTACAAGTAAATTATTATTAAATAGCTTTGATAAGTTAACATACGAACGATATTAAATTATTTATATTTAAATAGATAATTGAATTAAACGATAATATTAAGGTATGTATTTTTAATCCAATTTTTGAAAAGGAAAATTTTTTAGGCCCGTCTCTAACTTTTTAAAGAACGGATTTGAATTATAGCTACAAGAATATCTTATTATTAGCTACAATAAATATTAATCCTTATTAGATACATTCTTCAAACAAAGATGTAAACATTGAATACAAAATGTATAAATTCATATATTCAGTAATTTTCGTTAAAAACTTTGCAAAATTATTACTTCCAATTTGTTATCACTTTTGTCGGGACTTCCCCGAATGCCAGAACCAATTATTTTTATAAGATAAAATATCTTCCATATATTGCATCGGCGTTTATGTCCCTACACAAAGTTTATTGCTCTTATATTTAACTACTGCAATGTAACTTGGAATATAGGTTCAGAAACTGACGTTACATAAATGTCAGGGGTGCAATTTTACTGAGATAACGGTTCTTAAGGGACATTTTAAACTTCTAAAATACAATATATATGTAGTTTGTTATGTTGGCAGCTTTGTTTGCATAATTAGAACATTATTTCCACAACGCAGGCAGGACAAGTTTTAATCACGAGAGGGTATAAAGCTTTGCTCTGGGTATAGTTTGCAAGGCGAAGGTTTAACGGACGGAGATTAAACAGGGAGCGAACCTGTCTATACAAGCCATGAGTCGTCTTTATTTCTAACCATCATGAGACATTCATAATCACGACTGTATGAACATTTCTATATAATATAAAATATTAAAATAAATTCGTATCAAATCTCATTAAAAATAACAACATATGTGGCATAAAAGGTAACTAGACATCTATATTCAGTAAGATACCTTTTTAATTTGCTAACCTATTGTTACATTAGGGCCAAATTGAATAAATGTTGGCTACCAGCAAAGTTAATGAAACTGTTATTTCGACTAATGCTAAGACAATAATGAAACATCTGCGTTTAGCGACATACGAAGTAGTGTTCGAAAAACACAAGATTACTAGTAATTTACTTGAGGTTTTGTAACTTACTCCAGTAGATATTATTTACCATACGCAAGGGTTTCAAAAACACCCATCTTCGTGTTGGGAAGCACTCTAACCATTCATGATACGGAACAGGTCGATACGTTTTAGTATGTAAACGAACGTGAAAGTGTTCGGACAACACTCCAACGTACTCGCGAAAATTACAAGCACGTTGAAACTAACTTTTATTCAATCGGTTTAAAACAGAAATAAAATATGAATATTTATTATCCACTAGAAATATTTTTAATGCAAATTAGATACAAAAAATGTATCTACAGAAATCTTAACTAAACCAATTACAAGAAATAAAATTGGATACAAGATTTAAAAAATAAAAAGAAAATATTAAAAAATCATAAAACCTGTTCTAAACAAAAATAATTAAATCGAATTGTTTTTTTTTTTAAATAAATTCAAACAAATAGAAGTCGAATTGAAATTCTATGAAGGTGATTTTTTATTTATAGAAGGTTACATGACATCAGGTTACAGAGCCGAACCTACAAGTTTTATCCTTCCCTTCTACTGCAGCCTTTTAATTTCCTAAGTACGTAATAAACTTTGTTTGCTCTGTTAAAGCACTTGTCTATACAAAGGTAAAAGGAAGGAAGAGTATAAAAGACAGTTTTACGAGCCAGTAGATAAGTGCTTTGAGTAGTTTTACTCAGCCTTTATCTGTTTTGTCTACTTTAAAGCACCCGCTTGGAAACAAAGATCTCGAGCAGTGTCCCAGCAAAAAGTTTGTGTAAACCTATAATAAGAAATTAAGCTTGATTTTCTTTAAACTTAAAAACCGTTACTTGTTCTAATTAGCTTTTCAAAGCAAATTCCAAAGTGAAGAGAAGAGCCAGGCTTTCAGAGTTTCATGAATAATAGTAAATTGGAAGGGAGGAGAGGATCGGCTAATGCCAAGGCCTCTTGAATATTTCAAGACCGTGAGATTTATCGTCGATGTTGTGCAACCACTGGAGATGACGTGGCGCCACAATAACACGCACGGAACAATATACTAACTTCAAGGTCGTAACAAAGGCTTCGGTCATGTGCCCTGTAGATCTCAGACTACCACTACAGTGCAGGGCTTCGTACTGTCCCTCTCCCAGGAGTGAAAGATTCTTCCTGGCTTATTGTATATATATTGACACTTTCAGGTTGCTCTACAAATTTAGGGACTCCGTGATTTTTTGGAAAACGCTCTTTCTTTCGTGTAGGTGACCCGACAGTGACTTAAGGCAAGCGTTTTATCACGCTATATAGTTTTGGAACAGAGCAGTGAGATTGTTAAATAAGGTATACTTTTTGTATAAAATACCAGCTTACAACTTTGCAGTACAATGATACACAAATTTAATAAATGTAAATCTCAGATGCTTTTGGTAAGACGTTTTTTTTAGAATTTATACCATATTAGTAAAATAGCAATGTAATTTGAGTTTGTGCTTGTAATATTCAATTAATAATTTTCAACATATTCATCAAAACTATTTTAAAAAAGAAATGTAAATCGTGTCTTACCTAAATAGCAACCGCTTGTCCCCAGTCCACAAATGATTCCTGTAAAAAAAATATAAAAGATAATTTTAATGAAAATAATAAGAACAAAATCCTAAACAATAAACAAACTAAATATTCTAAACTCTAAGATAAGGTGTAAAGGATTAAATAAATTACTGTGAACAGAACTTTGTATTCCAAGCGTATAGGTTGGTTTATTGTTTTAAATATTTTGCTAACTCACTTTTTAACCAAAGAATACCTACAATGAACTGTTATTGCAATACATTTAATAAAGAGAAGTGATTATAGATCTATTCTGTTCAAATACTGTTCCAAAATAAGGCTGAAATAAAGCTACATCTAAAGGTTGCGAGAAGTCTAAGTTGAATCGTCTCAACTAATATATTGGCGACCGGGATCAAAGGTTTTCGATGTTTCACATACAACATTACCTCTGCAAAATTAACTATTGAAACAAAACTGATATCCAACAGTAATATCTGTATTGCCGGCGTAAAATGCCAATTTCTCGCAAACCTTTTCCACAAAGCCTGAAACTGTCTCTAAAGATAAAATTCAAATACCAATGAAATATGTATACATCACGAAGCATTTATTGCTATACATCCTACCTGGGGAATAGTTGAATTAACTAAAAATGTAACAATTTTTCAATCATTGAGTACGGAAAAACAATTTCATACAATATGTTTGTTGAATTTTATCAATGGAGTATTTAAAATCTTGCTTCAAGTAATTTGCATCCGTGACAACTAAATATCTATAACGGAATTCACAACACTGTCCTTACTTACAAGTATTTTCGCCCCTCCGTATGAGTAGTAACTCCAATGACGTCCCATGGCACTTACGTCACGACACAAGTACCACAATTGGGACAATCCCCTAAACGATGATAGCACTCCACAGACTCCAGGACATAAAGAAGCAGGTTAATTCAAGTTGTCAATTTATCTAATATTCCTTCTTCATCAACTCCCGTCCGTCCTTCTTCAGCCCACTTTTTATTTCCTCTTTAAACAAAAACGTTACTTTCATAAAATATAGTGTCTTGCTTTAAACTAAGAAAATATATTGTACACACACACACGCGCGCGCGAGCACGCTCACACATACACACACACACATACACACACACACACACACACATATATATATATATATATATATATATATATATATATACACAATTATAAATTCAATAATTCAATTAAATTTATCAATTCAATTATTCTTGTATTTGTAAATTATTTTATTTCTTTATTAATACACAAGAATACATATTATAGTATACTCGTATATATATATATATATATATATATATATATATATATATATATGTGTGTGTGTGTGTGTGTGTGTGTGTGTTTCTGTGTGTGTGTGTGTGTGTGTTAGTGAGGGTGTGTGTGGGGGAAGTATGTGTGTGTGGGGGGGAGTGTATGTGTGTGTGTGTGTGTGTGTGTGTGTGTGTGTGTGTGTGTGTGTATTTGTATTGCTTAAGAATAAATCCAATGGCAATATCATTATTATTATTATTATTATGCAAAGGTGACGGCATATTTGCATCGCATTTTAACACGAAGAGATATTTACGTGACTGGCGGGGAAGAAATCTGTTGGCGCAATGATTAATGTGTAAAGTTAATTTATTGTCGCTGCTACGCTTTGGACAGGTTCTAACACTTTACACGATGCATTGAACTTTATAATTACGTGAGATATGCTCCCTTAATTCGTTGCGTCAAGTCATATGGTTCTAAACTCACCTATATCCCTACACGACAGATGCTTCCCAATGGCAGAGAGTGACCTTAGGGATTAGCCGCTGCTCACTAGAGGCTCCTGTAACCCCATCCGACAATATACAGGAGATGCATGTTTCCACCTTAACGCCAAGCTCGTTTATCACTTTCAAAGCCTTATCGGCGATAAAATATCTCTTTGTTGCTGTGAGAGCGCACAGAAACCTTCCCACAAGATGAATAATAGTGGTTCTATAAACGCAAAGGGTGAAAGCAATACGATAAAGTGCATCTCGATACGTCTGCGGAGAAATATAGTCCCCTATTGTTGCATTCGAGGCCGTGTATTCAGTATTAGAAAAGAAGAAAACACTTTCATAGCAATGAGTATTTAAAAAAAAATTCAGTCCACTTTGATAAATGTTTCTTTTTCTAAATCTATTTCAAACGTTCACAGCAAATTTACGCGTCGAAATCTTTTAACAAAACTTTGATATACCTGTAGTTAAAAAATAATTAATGTCTCTCGTGTGCATTTTAAACAGGCATGAAGGTGATGAGAACGCATGTGTACAAAATTAGCAAAAGATTACTTATGGTGTCGAAAAATGTGGCTTGTTTACCGGAGTTCACTAAAACTATTATTGATACATTGAACATACTATTCTATTTAAAACGACCACACATTTACTTCAACGATATATTTTTCGCAATACTAGACAAAAAGGGCTTAACTGATTTAAGATCCCGATTTGGAAGCAAATAGTGAAATCATTCAAGATATAACATATTTACGAGCACGTACGTTTTCCAACAAGTTCCCTGGTCATTCAACTTCGAATCAAGTATGCAAAAGGGAAAAATATGTTTTCCATTCTTAAAACGCATCATTACGTTTTATTTAAAAATTTATTTATTGAAAAGAAGAATACACCTTCAAAGCAATTAGTATATTTAAGAGATTCAGTCATTGTGATAAATGTTTCTTTTTTTAAATATATTTCAAACGTTCAAAGCAAGTTTACACGTCGAAATCTTTTAACAAATCTTTGATATAGTTAAAGAATAATAAATAATGTCTCTCCTATGGTGCCTTTTAAACAGGCAATTAGGAGATGTGAACGCCTGGGTACAAAGTTAGCAAGAGGTTACTTATGGTGTTGAAAAATAAGGCCTGTTCACTAGATATCATCTAAAACTAATATTGATAAATTGAACATACTATGCTATTTAAAATGTTTGAATTGACTTAGTACTTTTACCGACGGCCATACATTTTCTTCAACGATATATTTTTCGCAATAATAGACAAAGATGGCTTAACTGATTTAAGTTATGGGCTAAATAACTATGCGTTTTTTTAAAACTATCCAATTGATCAACGTTATTCTGGAAAATACCACTTGCTATGTGTTATTCCATTATCCAACCGAAATTTCAAAAATATTGTACGTCGTCTATTTTCTGAAATATATTGCATTTTCCTAAATTACTCCATGAATAACAATGGATTTCAAATTTTCTTTCTCTTAGCTACATTTCCTCTAAACCCTTCTTATTGCAAAATAAGCTTAAACACAACGTGTACAGCGCAATAAGCCATAACAACATAAACATTGTAGTACGTGCTCACTCACAGTTGAGCATAAAATATTTTTGTATTTTATCAGAAAATTGTTAATAAATTTTTTAAATCCAATGACATTCTGTAATTTTAGAATGTCGCCTTAGAGTGTTTGCATGGTTGCTGACAACTAACACAATACTATCTGTAAGATAACATATGATGCGGTATTACCTCTTGTAAACACCTTGGTGACTGTGCAATCTTGTTTGATTAATGTATAAAGTTTATAGATTAGATTGTAGTAGACAAGTTGCGAGTAATGCGTTGTTGCAATATCAGCCAAACCGTTCCTACGCACACAATGGCGGGTGAGGTACTATATTGCGACTACCT
Source organism: Prosapia bicincta (assembly GCA_036971475.1). Lineage (NCBI taxonomy): Eukaryota > Metazoa > Arthropoda > Insecta > Hemiptera > Cercopidae > Prosapia > Prosapia bicincta. The sequence goes on along the minus strand of JBAIZL010000001.1, from coordinate 135,783,438 downwards.
CAGAGAGTAAAGGCCACGAGTTTATCAAGTTATAAAGTTTATATTAAAAAGCTATCAGTAAAAATATAATCATTTATAAATTCCAATAAAAAAATACAATTTCTAGAACTATGTTGTTAAAGCCTTTCTACAAAGAGAATATCAAGTATTTTGCTAAAACATGAGGAACAGATACATGATTTACTCAATATTATATTTGCTACAATAAAAGAATATTCAATGAAATATTTCAGAAGTATAAATACCGAAACGTTTCATGTTATATTATATTATATTTTATTAATGAATTAATATTTGATAAAACTGATTTAACAACAAGTGGTAAGTGTATTAACTTCTATTTTACTGCAAGTTTTAAAAATAGTAGCTGAACTATATTAACGATTGAAAGTACTTATATTAACGATTTGAACAAGATATATTTAGGAACAGAGTACAGGAATAGAAGGAATGGAAAAATAGAGAAAAATAGTACTAAACAAGAAAAAATTATCACTATATTATTTATTAATGAATACTATAGGGTTGAATTATATTACAATAGCCTTGACGATATGAATCTCTCTTCATCCCTTAGGTAATGCTCTTTATCTAGAGATTATTTCAACCCTAAAGTGACAACTATAAGTTGTAGGTGGGGTAGTTGCAGTTATTTGAAACAATAAAGCCTGATAAAAACTCTACGTATTTAGATGCAGAAGCGAGAGCTGTCTTATCCCGTCTCGCTGCTAACTTTGCGTACAAACTTAGCCATTACGTGTCGACATGAATTATTTACCTGACCTTTTCCTATGTTTCTAAGTAGAGTTGTTTGAATACGAAATCGAAACCTAAACACATTGAATAAGCCTTTTTAAAGCCGTTTGATCAACAATGCCGTGACGTAATCTCCTTTTATAAAATAAACTTTTATTCATATGTTATCTAGGATCTACCAACGTTCCTTCCTATGTCGACCAGTAATAAACTGAGTGTATTACAAAAGAAACCCTTTATAGTTGCATTGTTTGATGGGAAACATACTGTCACCCACAAGACTCTACCAACAGATGAATCCCCCAGACAAACGATTTCCTGCAACAGCTGTTTTCGACGCTTAATTTACTCGTGGAGATTATATTTAAAAAATATTTTTTAATATTTAATATAAACGATTTTACTCCGATTAGATAAATTACGAAATATCCTAGCAATATTTATTTTTCTGATATAGTTATTTATTAACTATTATATTATTTAAGTTTTATATTTTAGTCAATTTTTATACATTGATAGTAGACGAGTATATATTACTTTAAATTGTGTTTGGTGAGAAAAATCTAAAGAATTATCAAATCTGTTGTGGCTCAAGTACCCTATTACATAATTCCCCTTCTTCTCAGCCCCAGGAGACATTTTAGTCCCAACATTAGACCTACCTAGCTCTAGAACTACCATCCTTTTGTTTCTTTGCTTTTCCTGAAGATAAAGTTTCTATTTTTACCAAATCCACGAAAAAGGTTGTTAGAGAGTTGTTGAAGAGATATTATTTTGTGACGCATCAATAGATTAAATGAGTAAAATTTAATTACTTGGAGAAACTATCGTGTAATTTCTAATTGTTTAAATATAAACAAACAAAACCTCTTAAATCACAAAAACATTTTATTTATGTCCTGATGTACATTTCGATTGCAAAGCAATAATCTTCAGAGGAAGTTACCACAAGACATATTTCTTGTAGTGTACAAGAGGAGTATTGTAAAAACTGCCTCTGAAGATTATTTCTTTGCAATCGTAATGTACATCAGAGCATAAATAAAATGTTTTTATGGTTTGGAAGGGTTTTATTTATTTATGGAATAAAATTGCCGAAAGGGTTTTGAAAACAGTTCCTATAGTTTTGCATCAGCCAAGCTCTGCACGTGTATAGATTGTCGTAACGCTTGTTATATCTCCATGAACCCTCACTGTTATATCTCATTAATCCAAGTCTTGTTGCAATGTTTCCACTGCAGACGATCAGAACGCTCAAGTGTCAAGTTTTGCCGAGATTAGCTTTCGGTATTTTGCTACACATTAAGTTAATTACGCGAGGCAACAAGAGATGTCAGTGAGCTATCTGTTACGGAAAACTCGAACTCAGTCAAGTAAAAGCTTTCGTTTCAGACTCGTGTCACTGAAAATTAAATTTACCTTCCGTCTCGTCTCTTATATGTCTTGAAACTTTGCGCCTGTAATGTCTATGTAGGGGCGCTCTGCTGAGAGCGGCAAAGAGAATTATATCGAGACACCTCTCTTTAAAAGAACTATATTGATGCCTGGGTTCTTTCGCATTGAGCGGAGGCCACCCATCGACCGACAAATATATTGTTAATATTGTAGAACATGTTGTTTCACCAGTTTAAGGTAGTTATAAAGTTCGGATAAAAGATGACACCAAGAAAAAACCATTTAACACCTTGGTAACCATAAATAGTGCTTAACTCTTTGGTAAATATTGAAACATAACCTCACTTATTAAATAAGACATAAAAACCTCTAAGTCACAAATATTTTTACCGTAGTTTTATGTACATTTTGGTTACCAAGTAACCATCCTCAGGCTACCTACTGACTACTTCTAAACAGTTTCCTTACTTATGATCACCCAAACTATTTACCCTCCACCCCCCGTCCTGAACACCGCGGCTACGCCTTCAGGGTAGAAGCAAGAAGTACCAAACCACTCACCCCCACCGAGAATACTTACGATTAGAGGTTTTATGTATTATTTATTAATAATTAACCACAGTAAATTATTCCAAGTAATTAGTAATAACTTCACTTGATAAGCATTGGTTACTTCCGCATGAAAAAATTGTTAAAAATTACATCAGAATGTTATACCACCCTATTATAAAAATATAATCAAATATGTTTACAAGTTATCTGGTTAGGATAGACTTGGTTTTTAACAAAAAATAATTTATACATACTAATTTACTATATTCCGCGCCACGATGCAAAAACGTAGCCTATACCAAAATTCACTTTTCGCCACATCTCTTATTGGGTTACCTTGTTTTGCTAAAGTTTATTTCCATTTCTTTACTACTAAATCTAGCCTAACTGCATTCTTTGTACCTGTATCTTGACTAACATAAGTGGCCTTTGTTAAATGCGACAGCACCTTGCAGGTACAAGAATCGTGGTTACCTACCAATTTTATTTTCATTTGTTCAAACAATATTACCAGAAAAATAAACCTTTTAAAACTCACAAACCATTATATTTTTATGATTTTTATGTTGATTAGATACCTACAGCTAGATTTACTATCGTGCGGACACTTTTATTAAATTTATTTAAAATATGTTGTTATAGAAAGCGATGGTGTTTGAGAGCGATCACTGAAAGAGAGGTTATGTTTGTCGTTTACAAAAGTGTGTAAGGCAGCCACGCCGATAGCCTGTAACGATGTGAACTCCTCCTCTTATGCTTATAGGATGATAGATTTTAAAAAATAAATGTAATGAAATATTAAAATGAAATACACTCTCTCTACAATGAAAATATGTAAATGTGAGTGTTTGAAATGTATATTACGTAAAGTCGATTTTTTACTATCATGTGGAAGATTTTATTAGAATTATTTTTAAAAAATAATAATAAAGAAAGAAATGGTGTTTGAGATTGACCAATGGAAGAGTCTTGGTTTGTTAGACGGAGCTCTCTTTTCCAACTCCTGTGAAATGCTATGTTTGAAAACTCATTTTCAGCAGTTTAATAATTGAGTCTTAGCTTTATAGTGACAGTAGCTGGTTGTTGACTGATAGCTTTAGAGGCTTTTGTAATAGTTATTTACATTTAAATTGTTCCCTTAGTTGTTTGGTGCTGGGCAATTGAGGTTATGTTTGTCGTGTATAAAGTTATGTGTGGCATCCAAGCCGTTACCCTGTATCGATGCACATTCCACTTATGTTTATAAGATATTAAATTTTAAGAAATAACTGTAATGTGTTACTAAAATAACTAAATTCGTTCACCGACAAAGAAGCTACTCAAAGATTCAATGGACCATCGAAATTTGTAAAATCTATTTTTAAAGTGATGAAATCTGTTTTAAAAATTCCAAACATGTTATATACCACAAATTATGTTTGTTAAATTGTGCACATTATATTTCCCACTATTTACAAGCATTCAGTTTCGTTCATCAAGGTCTTTCAATAGTGTAATTATGATCTGTTGTTAGTTTTCAGGTCGTTCAGGAATTTATTTCTACAAAACTATTTCACAAATAAAAATATTTAAATGTGAGTGTTTTAAATGTATATTACGTAGGGTCGTGAAGTACTTGTTGATGTATTCGGGTAATACGTAAGTTAAATCCCAGCGATATAATCCCGTGAATCCAGCTGAATCAGGACTAACGTTTGAGTCTTCACTCCAAACTATAATAATATTTATTTCTTATCACGGCCAAATAAAGCGAATAAATTGACTTGTTGCCACGGTGCGGTTAATTGAGATGGCGTGCAAATTTGCAACATACATCGTTCTAATATTTCACAGGAGAAACCCCAAAACATACCCGAAACCCACCCTTTCTACTGAAAAAGCCAATCATTGAGCTACGCAAAACTAAACCGCTCAAGTAATTAAAACAGGAAACAATTAGTGTTATCAAATTCTTAAATTGTTTGCGAAGTCACCAAATTAATGACTTACGAGAAATTAGTTCTGGTCGCAGCCGCTAGATGCCAGCAATTTTTAACGAGGAATTTACTCTAAGCATGGGCTTACATTTCATGCGTATATTGAATCAAAAATTAATTGAAAAATTCCTACCAGCGTTGCAAAATAACGAGAAAAATTATAATGAATCAAATTTATTACGTTTTCATACAATAATTAGAAATTGTAATTAGATTTAATGGATTGAATATGTTTATTTAATTTCTGTTTCCTTGCAAACACATGCATTGTTAGCAAGAGAAAGTAAACTGTTGGGTGACAAAAAAGAATTAGTGAGTGTTAGAATGAGCTGAGAGTGGTCGAGTGTCTTTTGAGTGGGTGAGTAAGCGTGGATGGATGAGTAAGCGTGGATGGATGAGTAAGCGTGGGTGGGTGAGTAAGCGTAGGTGGATGAGTAAGCGTGGGTGGATGAGTAAGCGTGGTTGGGTGAGTAATCGTGGGTGGGTGAGTAAGCGTGGGTGGGTGAGTAAGCGTGGGTGGGTGAGTAAGCGTGGGTGGGTGAGTAAGCGTGGGTGGATGAGTAAGCGTGGGTGGATGAGTAAGCGTGGGTGGATGAGTAAGCGTGGGTAGGTGAGTGATCGTGGGTGGGTGAGTAAGCGTGGGTAGGTGAGTAATCGTGGGTGGGTGAGTAATGGTGATTGGGTGAGTAAGCGTGGGTGGGTGAGTAAGCGTGGGTGTATGTATTTAGTTACTGTAGTTACCGTTACCTTTTCTAGGTATGTGAGAGGGAATCGTTGGAAGAGTTAATTTGGCTTGTTCTGAGTATGGTGCAATGGGTCGATGGGTGGGTGTGAAATGTGTAGGTGTGAAGTGTATTGGTGTGGAGTCTGTATGGTTGAGCTGGTGTAAGCTAGTGAGGGAGGATAAAAGAGGATGATTGAGGTTAAAGGGTATTTTTGATTGAGTATGGCTGAGGAGGTGAGAGTGGGTGTAGTTGAGAGAGTGTAGCTGTGAATGAGTGAGTGTTATTGAGTGGATGTGGGTGAGTGGACGTGGGTTGGTGAGTGGGGTGCTTGCTAGAGGGTGTGAGTTAATGGGTGTGGATGAGTGGGAAGGGATGAGAGGGTATTAAAAACTGAGAGGGAGTGGGTAAGTGGGAGTATGTTGTTTGGCTGTGTTGAGTGAGTGTGGAATAAGTGGGTGTGGGATGAGTGGGTGAAATTGACTGGGGGTGGTAAATGTGTATGAATAAGTACGTGTGCGGTTAGTGAGGTAGTTTGAGTAATTGTGAGTAAGTGGATGTAGACGATTGGGTGTGGATGAGTGGGTGTGGGTGAGTAAGCGTGGATGATTTTGTGAGCTACGGCGGATCTTCTTTTATGTTGTATTTAAAAGTAAAAATAATTTTAAAATGGATCCAAAACCTTGTTTGAAATTATAGATACCGTGCGCAGAATCTTTCAAAGAGCCAAAATTCCCTGATCTACATAAGGAATCTGACTAGCTGATAGAGTTACCGCTTGTTTAATAGATGAAATAAAATCTATTTATTTATTACCACAAATTTCCTTTACACAATTCTTAAGCCTTAATACGCTACATGCTGTAACTTGACAGTGTCGGTTGTACGCGTACAATGACTACAGTTTAGCGGGCCAAAATCCCACTCGGGACAGCAAAATAAGTAAAGACATGTTATTATTATATTGAACATTAGGCGTTACACTGCAATACCAAACAATAAGAAAACACCTACTGTACCTAACTAAACCTATTCTATTAAAATAGCCGAACAAAACAAACAAAAAGATTGTGGTTTCATTTCGGTTGTTTGCTTGTGACGCCATGACAGGTGTGTAAGAGTATAGGGCACTTAGAACTAAGTGGTTCGTTGTGTACATTGTGTCTATAACCTAGACATCTGCAGGATATCTGCAAATACATCTGAGCCCACAACAACCCTTGACCTGTTCATAGTAGAGCTTAAATATATTTCCCTAAAGGGAAAAATAAGCAGTCTTTAATAAATATTAAAATATGCATGTTATCTCACTATCTTTACTCCTGTTCCACAATATTAGTAACTAGAAATCAGCATCAAGCTTCCTCCTCATCAAGTATATATTATTTAGGGTGAATACTTCCTCCACCACACATTCAGAACCAATCAATTATTACGTTCAAGACAACTTGGAGAAACTGTGGTATAATTTTGTATTTAAATAAATAAAATATCTTACCCACAAAAATGTTGTATTTAAATCCTTACGTACATTTCGACTTCAAAGCAATCATCTTCTGAGGAAACTACTACAAGAATGACTTGTAATAATTAATTCCTATGTAATTTTATAACTTATAAAACAAGTATAACAGTTACTCTTGTAATAATTTCCTCTGAATAAGATTGCTTTGAAATCGAAATGTAAATAAGTAATCAAATAAAACATTTTTTGTGTTTAGGAGGTTTTATCTGTTTAAAAAGTGATTATGTTTATTCTTGCATGAAATCTTATGTACTTGCATGAAAACATTAATTAGGAACGATTTTCCCAATTGAATATCGATACTTTAACGAAACACTTGATTATATTTTTTAATGGTGATAAAATAAAATCATGTCTCTTCCCTAGAAATAAAACAAATCGTTTTCCCTTATTAAGTCTAAATGCCACTTCGTCTATTTCTTTGCATATTGAGTCCTGTCCAGAGAAACTCTCTTATGTATATAGATGTTCTAGTGAACATCCTAAATGTATCCATTGTTTTTTTTTCAAGATATTATGCCATATACAATTTCTTTGAGGTTGGAGTAGACTATGAACCTCTGGCACTACCTTTCCATAGTAGTAGAAGACGTATGACTCATTACTCGCGTGAGTAGTGTCGTTACTCTATACTGAAACCGTAAAAGCCACGACTGTACACTGGAAGTGCGTACATCTATCCGTGGCTAGAGATCCTACCTTCACCCACTGTAATAGCAGAAGAAGTATTAAACGTGTTGGCTTTAGAAGGCTGTATATTTCCAGTATTATCGTTCACGAAGGATAGGAAAGAGCAAAATAAAGATGCGTTAAGATAAAGCCCCTTGGTGGGCGCTAGAGTGCAGATGTTATGGAAATAAAACAATTTCCCATCGAAATGAACAGCTAAACTACACCATTCATCAAAAACTAAAGGAAGACCTCCAAGAATCCACGATGTTTATTTTATTCAACTTTAAGTCAGAAACAACCAGAGAGATTGGACGTCAATCCTCATATATATTGGATTTCAATCAACTAAGAAAGATTGGAATTCAGTAAACTTAGATAGATTGGAATTCCATCAACTTAGAGAGATTGGACTTCCATTAACTTAAAAGGATTGGACGTCAATCACTTTAGATATTGGATTTCATTAACTAAGAAAGATTGAAATTCAATCAGCTAAAAAATATGGACGTCAAAAAACTTTATGATATCGAAATTCAATCAGCTTGGAGGGATTGGATGTCCATCAACTTAAAAAGTGGACTTCAATCGACTTGAAGAGATTATACTTCAAACAACTTAGAGAGATTGAACTTCAATCAGTCTGAAAGAATTATACTTCAATCAACTTGAAGTGATTGGACAGTTTGAACACAAATTTAAGAATTCCATAACAACATATAATCAAAACTAGGTTCCCCGTCTGGACGATGGTACTGTACGAAATCCTATTTACTACAATAGTGTATCTACCATAAGGACAGTTCCGGAAGAACATGGTTCATACACACAAACACACACACACACATACACACACACACACACACACACACATACACACACACACACACACACACACACACATATATATATATATATATATATATATATATATATATATTGTAACGAAATTCATTACGTTAAGGAAACTGTTAGAAAATATTTGAACTTGTGACATATACCTAGCTAGCGCTAGTCTATTGTCACTTCTATCGGCGGAAATAAGTTACTGCACACACCTGCAAATCATAAATAAAAATAATTCGAAAGGGGTTCATTGTAAGTAAACCAGGACGTGCCTCGTTCATGGAAGAGAAACTTTACCTAGACATCCGCGGACCAGGGAGATTTATGACTAGGAATCCCTGAGAATACAGAAAAACACATGCACCTGTGGGAAAGTTCAACAAATTCCCATGAAGCCCAAAGGGAAGTGTCAAAATTTCATAGGCTGGCCACAGTTTGAGCGCCATAAGGGAGACAATCAAATTTGAAGAGGGCATGAAACACAAACGGATACGATCCAAGAGGATGTTCAGTAAAACAGTCAATTTTCAGTACTCGAAAGGGTCAAGTGGTAGGACTCGAGGAGAAGTAATGTTCAGTTTTTAAGAAATATCAAATTCAAACAAAGTAACGTGGTAATTTAAAGTAAGGGAGATTAATAAGGGAGATTATTAAATAGAAAGTGAAGTATAAAGAGGGAGATTAAAGGGTAACAAGTGAGATTAAAATAAGGGAGTGATTAATAAAGTCAGTTAAAGAATAGAAGCATTGCGAGAAATTGAGAAAAGTAAATTGATAGGAAAGTATTACTAAGTGAATTTGTGTCAAGTGAAGTAAAACAAGGAACCACGCAAGTAATAAACAATACGTTTATTTTAACCCTAAGCCAACTGTTCAAAACTAAACATTTAAGAACATTTAAACTTTAATAATTCATTAAAAAGTCATAGTTAATTGAAATATAAAATTTATCAAACCAAGTGCAGTTACTTATACACGCCCTTAGATAGCTAAAGAAAGTAAATTTAGAATTGTTAAAAAAAATTGTTAGTAAAATAAGAGTTTTGAAACCTATCGGCAAATATTAGAGTTAGTAAACGAATTATATGAACTACCTGTAAATGCAATATTGATCTCAGGATAAAATAAATCTGTAATTATAAAAGCAAGTAGCTGGATTATTAATTTAATTTCCTAAGAGTAAAAATTATCCTGTAGAGAAGCATTAAGTGAAGGTTCGTTATAAAACAATTGTCGCCCAACGTGGATGGCAAAGGTACGTTATAATATATATATATATATATATATATATATATATATATATATATGTATATATGTACTTATTATAATGTAGTTATTATTAAGGTCTAAGTATTTAATAAAACCCATTATTGAGAATTATAAGTATTAGGTCTACTTCTCTTTTGTAGTACGTTTGAGCGTTTACACACCATCATATCCTACGAAGTATAGGAACTTATTGGGCATATAGAGCATATTTACTCCGGACGCCATTTCATCTCTTAATGTGCTTCTACATCAAGCAACAACAAAAAGCCACAAAATGGCGACGTACCCGCTAGCAAAAGCACCAACCGACGTGTGTTTGGATCAAGCAAGCATATTTCTGTATAAAGTGTGAATGTGTTTGGTATTATAATATACTGTGGCAGAATCACTCTGAAACATTTACAAGTCCTTGGTCAAACATTAAGAAGGCGCCAAAGTGTTTTTACATGCTAATACTAGCGATGGGCACCAAAATATGCAACCTTTAAAAGCCGCAACGTTTTGGTTCCTTATCTTTGTTTAACATAAACAGCTTTGTTTCTTGCATCATGTCAGGGGACAGTGCAGCGCATTAATACAAATGTCTCTTCCCTCCTCATTCCCCACCTGCAAATGTACCCGGGATTTCTTTCCATAAAGTGGAATGTGCTGTATGTTCTTGCTACAACCCCCCTATAATATTCCGACATCAGCCTTCTCTTCTGAATTTACTCTTTATGGCTTGCTAATATCCGACAGACTGCTGTAGAGTAAACTATAATCCGTCCAGACACGGAAGTGTTCCAGATGGTTAAGCTCCCACACGCACTCGCATGCACTGGCTTGCTTTTCGATGAGTGACCTACCCAGTCTACAAAACTGTTAGATTTTATAATAATCTGTTATATATTAAGTTTAATACATATTACTCAAAAACCTCCAATCACGAATATTTTATTTTTACTTAATGTACAGAGTTTTGGGACTAATGCAACTGAGGGTGGGAACTTAGTAATCGAAATGTACATAGATAAAAAAAAATATTTGTTGTTAGCGGTTTTCTAGTAACATTTATTACTATTTAATTACAGTTTATTTGAAATAAATTACGATTCATTTCAGTAATTTTTACTGATATTTCTGGGGTTATATATCATTTATTGTACATAAAGGCAAAATACGACGTAATAATGTCACTCGTACGGATTATTAGGAGTTCTTTTCTAGTATTAATATGCATAATACAGTTGTTTTCCCATTATTCGTATTACGAATGGCATAGCTACGCAATGTTTGACATTTGTTTCCAAGGAATAATGTGCATAATCTACAAAATATTAGTAAAAATTCCTTAAATATAACAGATTTAAAACATTTAGTTTAGTATACCAAGGCAGTATGTAACTCATAGAACCAGTTTACGTAAGTTGGCCAGGTATTGGGCCTGGTTAACACGAGATTATGTGCGTGCGTGCGTGCGCACGCGCGCGCGTGTGTGTGTGTGTAAGTATTGTTTATGAATAAATACTATGGCATTATTATTACCATGCAAAGGTGACGGTATGTTTGCATCTCATTTTAACACGAAGAGATATTTATGTGACTGGCGGGGACGAAATCTGTTTGCGCAGTGATTAATGTGCAAAGTTAATTTGTTGTCGCTTCTATATGGTTCCATAAACTCACCTATATCCCTACACGACAGATGCTTCCCTATGGCAGGGAGAGACCTTAGGTATTAGCCGCTGCTCACTAGAGGCTTCTGTAACCCCATCCGACAATACACAGGAGATGCATATTTCCACCTTAACGCGAAGCTCATTTATCACTTTCAAAGCCTTATCGGAGATAAAATATCTCTTTGTTGCTGTGAGAGCGCAACGAAACCTTCCCTGCGAGATGAATAATAGTGGTTCTACAAACGCAAAGGGTAAAAGCAATACGATAAAGTGCATCTCGATACGTCTGCGGAGAAATATAGTCTCCTATTGTTGCATCCGAGGCCGTGTATTCAGTATTAGAAAAGAAGAAAACACCTTTAAAGAAATGAGTATTTTTAATGAGATTCAGTCCATTGAGATAAATGTTTCTTTTTCTAAATCTAAATCTAAATTTAGTTTTGTATACCAAGGCAGTATGTAAATCATAGAAGCATTTTACGTAAGTTGGCGGGGTGTTGGGCCTGGTTAGCATGAGATTGTGTGTGTGTGTGTGTGTGTGTGTGTGTGTGTGTGTGTGTGTGTGTGTGTGTGTGTGTGTGTGTGTGTGTGTGTGTGTGTGTGTGTGTGTGTGTGTGTGTGTGTGTGTGTGTGTGTGTGTGTGTGTGTGTGTGTGTGTGTGTGTGTGTGTGTTTACGTGAGGGTCCCTAATTGGCCTTTTCTCAATATATAATTATAATAAAATGAGACAAATACTACTTCCAAAATCCCAGTGACAACCATTAAAACTTCCCCAGTTAGATTCGCAACCTGAGAAGTATATAACAAAATATATCTGCACCGAATTGGTCTCATTTTACTGCTGAGTAAAATATAAAATTATTTTTACCACAACTTTTTAATGGGGTCGTAAATAAATGAGGAGAAATTCAGCGCTTCTCCATTCGCAGATTCAGCACTTTACGTTATCACGTAAAAGAGTTATACGTAATTATTCGACTCGATGCTTGGGGCACGCCTAACGTATACACCCTAGTTGCATTGCAGTTTTAAAAACTCTTTCTCCTCACCAAACACAAATGAAATGTAACACCAGACGCAGTAATAATTTTACCATGTTGAGCTGAATATAAAAATTTTAAACGCTTTAGAAACATTTGATGGTTTGCAGAATGACAACAAAACTTATATTTTAATATTAAAGCATTAGAAAACATTTTTTTAAAAACGTTCAAACATTGGTTTAGTCTTACTTTCTTTTGCGTAGTGTGTGTGTGTGTGTGTGTGTGTGTGTGTGTGTGTGTGTGTGTGTGTGTGTGTGTGTGTGTGTGTGCGTGCGTGCGTGTGCGTGCGTGCGTGTGTGTGCGTGTGCACGTGCGTGTGTGACCTGTGTGCGCGTGTGTGTGTGCGCGTGCGTGCGTGCGTGCGTGTGTGTGTGTGTGTGTGCGTGTGTGTGTGCGTGTGTACACACGTGTACGTATAATATTAATATATGCATGGATAAAATTGTATATTATACATTAACGTAAAAGTGTATATTAATATATTACATACAAGTATCGTAACGTTTTTTTGTTTTACCGCGTAACTAGACCCGATAGTAAATAATTCCAATTGTCACCGCAAGAGACCGACAGCTGACCGATAGCAAAATAGCTGTGAGGGCAAAGTTAGGTTTTTCCGGTATAGTTTTAAATTAAATAAGTGAGTTGTCGGAGAGTCTGAGACAAGGCAGTCTAATAGACTCGAACGCTAGACGTCACATAATCCACTTGGAATCTATAATTCTCGTCCATTCGACCTCTGATCATCTATATAGTTTCTAGACTTCCCTTAAACCACTCCGTAGACACTCAACACAAATCTCAAACTTTCCGCAATCCACGCGGCATATAAACGTCATCTTATTTCCACGTTTGATTATCTACTCAGCTACTTGAACCTTTACATTAACAAATTCACTCTAACACTAAAACTCCTTTAAACCTTACGTGCTGTAAATGTCCCGTGATCTACTTAGGTCAAGTTCTTCTGTTTTACAATCTCTCCTTGGGCACCTCTCTATCCAATCTGTCTTTAGCGAATTCATTATAAGCTGCAAAATACTTCTTCTGCCATATATTTATTTATAAGAGATTCAAAATTTAAACAATATCTGTCATCTATCATTAGGTGCAAACATTCTACCTATGTGATATTTGTTAAAACAAATGGTATTGCAACAGTTGTTTTACGTTTCCATGGACACCTTTTTAAATTTCTACAAACTTAACATAGAGTTCGCACCTTTTTCTATACAAATAAATTTACAATAACTTTAATCTGCAACCCAAAACGGATAAAATCGTTATTCCACATTATAAACTACGCACGCCATACAGCCAGTGCAAACAACAATATACGTGGTCCCATTACGTTATTTGTTACCAGACTATACCCATCAAGGCTTTCATATGACGAAGTTCATGACTTGAAAGTTTAATTTAACATGTGAGGTATGTTCTCGGCTTTTGTTGTCACACCTGATTACTGCGAAATAAGGACGCTTATGACGTCATAAAATCTGGAATTTAATTAAAACTTCACTTGGCGAGCTCCTATTCTTGCAGAGTTTTATGGTCGCTGGTTTTGTTACCGGTCATGTATTAATGTTATACAACGCGTGTGGAAGTATAACATCTAATGTAGGGCAGATAATATGCATGGAGAATATTTATGGGGGTTACGTTTGGAAACTTGTGATTGGAGGATAACAAGAAAGGGAGAAAGAGAGAGAGAGAGAGTAAGGCTCCAACAATCACCGAATCCAAACAATACGTTTCGCATTTGTATTTGACAGAAATAGGTTTCTGTAAATTGAAGTTAACAAGCCCTACGGCTTCGAGACGCATGCGCATAATGTATTAGTAGTTGTTTACGTGGAGAACTGTCTGTTAAGATCAATTCGTATTTCATATTTTATTGTTCGAGTATTTTGTTTTTTGAAGGGATTGTTTCCCGTGTTACTAAAACAACGTAATATTCCATCAGTAATCCCGTATACAATATAAATATTAAATGTACTGGAGAACCGTTTTTAAAATAATACTAATTCCCGTATTATTATGAGTAGGCCTATACACACGTATTCACACACACACGCGCGTACACACGCTCACGCGTGCACAAACACACACACACACACAGACAACAATTATTTTCACCACTTTAAAATTCCGAATTCCGTTTAAAGGTTCAGACGTCCAAAAGTGATGATACAAATCTTAGCATTTTACAATTCCTTCTATTAGTTCACACTCTCTTTATACATAACTTGTTTCTACATTTCATAATTGTTAATCAAATACTTTTTATTTACCCACTCAAGTTCAAATACATTTTTTTTTTTTAATTGTACTGGATGGAGTTGATGTTAATACAGTTTTATGGGAGAAGAATATTTCCCAAACAGGATAATGTATGCAATATAGTTATTTCGTCCCATTTGACTTAAATTAAGTGATAATATGATAATAAGTGAAATATGATTTCATAAAACGGCTGATTTTATGTTATAGGTCATGTAGTAGAACAGTTGTTTTAATGCATAGTTTATGTTAATTCATTTATAATATTGTAATTATTTAATAAAATGTAACTAAAATAATTTTTTTCTTTGTTGAGCTAAGTAGGAGTTGACTTTTAGTAAAGGTATTTAGTTCAAGGAAAAATTGAAAAACTATTATATTCCTGCAAGAAATGTTGTTTTTGTTTAAAAAGGTTTATTTTTTTAATAGATTTGTTTACCTTCGTTAACCAATAAGGAATGAGTTTGTTTCTTACAATACGAGGCTTCTTTTATTTTACTGATTAAGTATTTATTTTTGTAGCTTATGTAATATTCTGCTCTCTTACCAAGTAAGCAAAATACTTGTGCAAGGGAAATAACACACCACTCAACATATATCGTGTGAAGTATAAATTATATTTGTTGGCAAACTAGACAATTTTGTAAAATTGCTATATATGAACATCGTGTAAAATGCCAATTTACTTCATTAGATATATATTTTTAAATTGAAACCATAAAAAAATATCTCGATTACTCTAATTTATCTCAGCTCTTCAGAGAAGATAAGACATAAGCGACACCTTGCAAGGGCCCTTGGTCATGGTCACCTTGCACGGTGACAACTTGTAATAGAACTAACTTGGTCTCTTGTTAGGTTTTTATAAAAACAAAATAATAAAATCTGGAATATTTAAACGAATATAATTTTTTTTTAATTTTACGTTGAAATTATTACTGTCAGGTTTTTAGTAAAATGTACATTATTAGTATATATCCCCATTTTTATTGTACAAATAGTATCTTCAATGTTGTTTCCTTTTAGATTTCGTTCCATATATAAATATCTATTTATTGGAATCCACATTACAAGCCCTCCTACATTTTAATATAAATCTTACTACTTTGTGAGTAGCTACCATTTGTACACTTTTTATTTTCTCACTGCTCGTGTGCTGATGTAGATGCTCATGACCCGATACTGATAACTAACGATTGTGTAACTCCAAAGCATTGTCACTGTACACTTGACAGTAGAAGACTGGTTAAACAGAGGCTAGCAAGGAACAGAGAATTCACCTGACAAAGACAGGGTGGGTAAACATGTTGGACCGTAAAGCGGAGTTGAACTTTGAACCAACAGCTGCTAAATAACAGACTGGTACTATTTATTAGGAATATACTGTGGTTGAATTTAATAATAAATACACAAAAACCTCTTAACCACAAACTTTCTTTATTTTACCCTTATGCACATTTCAGTTACAAAGTAACCATCCTCAGAGGGATAACATACAAAAACTCAAGAGGGTCTTTGTATGGTATCCCTCTGAGGATGGTTACTTTGTAACTGAAATGTACTTAAGGGTAAAATAAAGAAAGTTTGTGGTTAGGAGGCTTTTTTTGTATTTATTATTAATAACAAACTGGTTTGATTCATAACATTAATATTTCAAGTTGGATATCTATGTCAGCAGTACTTCTAAATTACAAAAATGAGATTAATATTTTAAAAAATAAAACGTTGTCACACCTTTCCAATCAGCCCTTTAATTTAATAAACACTAATAAATATTGCATCTTTACAATAAAAAATTGAATGACAAGATAACGTTTGCATTAAAGAAATATACTTAAGGAGTTGAAGAAAATTGTTGTTATATAGTTGCAATACAAGAAAGACTTTATAAAAAGAGATTAATAAACATAAGAAATTATAACACATGAAAGAAAATTAAAGTACAAAGAAGGAAAAATAAAAAGGGATGAACAAGATAAACATAGTTTTCAGTTGCACAGTCAACCCCTGATCAAAGGGTAAATCACTAAAATAACAGAGTAGTTGAAAATACACGGCACTGTGTATGTGCCTAGCACAGGTTCTAATGGGGAAATAAGGGAAATGCTTAGCTAAAAATGATTTCATTCGGTTGCGATGTTTTCAGCCATATATGAGGAACATCCAGTAAAATGTAAGTAAATCGAGTAACGCTTTTAGGTCAAACTGTAAACTATAACGTTTTTGTGTCAAGCGAAATGGAAAAATGTCAATATCAAGGTTGTATGTTTTCAAAAGATATTCAGTAAAATAAGCTTTTAAAGTACCCATATTTACAATATATTGCGACATTTTCTAAACTGTTTTTTTTTTATACAGGCTGCTTTGTGAAACAAAATGATTTGTGATAGAAACAATTTTGACTTGTAAATGGATATTTATTAAGAGTTTTAAAATTTGTTGATTTTTCTTATGTTTTATATAATGTTACGTATTTTATAAATCGTAAGTTATGTTGTATAATTGTTTAATTAAAACTGAGCTCTTGAAAAGGAATTTCGGAAAGAAATTCGAAACGTTGAATGTTTAAAAAAACAAAATTGTCTCTGATCTGTCATTAGTCCATATAAAAAATCATATAGTTTTTAACCGACATTAAATAAAAATATTAGTTAAACAGTTTTGTATTATTTTATTCTAGTCAGTCATGATTGCCTATACCTGTTCTGTTTACCTTTATGCCTACTATTATGCTCATATAATTCCAAACGCTCATATTCGTTCATCGTTATATGTCCATTGATCTGTATAACTATTTGCATCCATTTATACCTGGTGCATCATGATCTTTAACAATTGAAAGTGTAGCAAACGTTTATGTATTTTATTTCACTTACAGAGAGTAAATTTGGTTTGATATTGTAATGAATTAAACATTTCAATTTTTACAACAAATTTGAGCCATAGTTTTTCCAATGCAATAGGAAATGGTTTCAATCAGTACTGTTAGTTATTTACTACAAAAAAATTTTTTCTTACGCTACAAGACTATTATCTTACCTTTGTGGTTATTATCGCCTTCGAAGAACAGGATAAGATTGTTGGAATAGGGTAGAGACACAGAACTTTCTAATAGAGGATATACGGAAATCGCGTAAGCAGAGTAGCGTACACAAATTAGACCCGCTCCCTATCGGGGTAGTAAAGAGGTGCCTAATAGTTACATCCCCTTGCAAGAAGAGGACTAAGTTGTATTAGGTATTTTAGGAAATCATGTAATGATCACCTGGCGTAGGAAAGATGGCGTGGTCAGGGTCGCTAACTAGAATAGACCAGTTTTTTTTTTACCTGGTTGAAGAAAGGTGACTACCCGATCTAACCCCTTGCAAGAACAAGGATATAAAGAGGATGGTGGTAGTAAGTATGACTTGAGAAAGATATCGTACTACGAATAGCGCACAACTATGACAATGTATGGGCACGATCACTTACCAGAAGTAGAGTTGCTCTTAACCGGGGCGAAGATACGTGTCTACCTGGTAAATGAGAAATGAAGGGATATGCTTCGAAACAGAGGATATTAGTGTAGAGGACGCAGTGCGGATGGGTGAAGCAGAAACCCAGAACTTGATGTCTGTACTATGAATAGTGAAAGCCAATTAAACTACTTACGTTGGTAGCAATGTGTGGACACGATCGCTTACCAGAAATAGAATTGCTCTTAACCGGGGCGAAGATACGTGTCTACCTGGTAAATGAGAAATGAGGGAATATGCTTCGAAACAGAGGATATTATTGTAGAGGACGCAGTACGGATGGGTGAAGCAGAAACCCAGAACTTGATGTCTGTACTATAAACAGTGAAAGCCAATAAAACTACTTACGTTGGTAGCGATAAGCCAGCAAAAGGTCGTCTGGTTTAGCCTGACCGATGAAATGCGCAGAAGGGATAGCAGGTAGACGAGGTGAGAACTGCTACTGTAGAGGAGGAAGAGACACTGTATTCCAAAACATTTAATACCATGCACGAACGTTAACACGAGCCCGCTTCGGCAGGTGCCCCCCTACACACTTCAAATCCACTACTTCTACGTATCTCAAGGCCTTGCTAAACCTGACGACATGTAATTTCAACAGACTTTCAACCCATCTCACAGATATAAATACACCTTAACTATATAAAGTGGTAAGGTCTGAATCTTGGAGTGAAATGCCACATAACCGTTCTGTGAAGAAAAGAGAAATTGTTTTGGTTAATATGTACATTAACATAAACCGTTTTTAGGTAAACATTTTCCATTTCCCCCGACTTCCACCATATTTCATCTGTCGCGTCAGTTACGGAGGCCTATAAATCCCAAAGACTGTTGTTTACGAAACATTTTACCGCAATTTGTCAAAGCAATCTGCAAGATGAAAGCATAAATCAAACAACGTCTCGTCTCAGTTACTTCGCTCAGATCTGCGTCCTTGAATATTATCATCCATAAAAAAATATTACGGTAATATAACATTGCATGCCTTATAATAAAGTACTGTATATGAAATTACTTCCGAATCTGGTGTGTGACTAAGTAAACCGTTGGGGCTCAGGCACCATTGTAGTTCTATATTTCGTCAAACCGCACAAAATGAAATTAAACTAGAATTTTATTTTTAAATCAATAATATGCCTAATTCTTTAAAATAGTCTACCTTTAAACCAGAACGACATTGTTAAATGTTCTAAGCGACCAAGAAACTACATAGTCTCCTTCACACTCCACCATGTCTTTGTCTCACAAAAGACAACAAACGCCTTCTTAAGACAATAAATAGTTTTAACAACTAGAAGCACTGTGGTGTAGTTTTTTATTTTAAATAAACATAACCTTCTAACCGCAAAACATTTTATTTAAATCCTTATCTACCTTTCGATTGCAAGCCAATTATTATTATCTTCAAAAAAATTTATTACAAGATTAACTGAACACAAGAATGAGTTATTCTTATAATAATTTCATCTGAAGATGATTGCTTTGAAATCGAAATGTACATAGGGATTTAAAGAAAGAGATTTTATTTATTTAAAATAAAAATACTAAATGAATATCTTAATATTTCGATATATCGTCACCATAGTAACGCAAAAGTAGTTCCAAAAAGCGACAACTCTTCCCAATTTTTTTACACATTAGTAAATGTTTAATTGTATTAAAAAAATGAAAAATTTAAAGTATTTGCATTTCACATTAAGTAAGCAATGGAGCCGAACCGTTTTCACTTACGAATCTGTTATCTATACTATTTTAATCACTTAAAACAAAAATGTATCGCGTATCTTCATGGGATGATTACACACAGGCGTTGCCGACTGACAGTTCGCCTGCAATCACTTTCTTATACACTTCCTTAAGCACAATCGCATAACGTATTCCAAGTGTTGAAGGGATTCTTGAAGGGAAAAGTTTTTTCTTTTCTGGACTTTAGGGTTCCTACTATTTTATCCCCGACCTTTTTTCATATTTTATGATAAAACTAGTTTCGAGTATAAATTAAATAGGGCGTATTGGAAATCCCAGTAAATAGTGTTAGAGTTAATTTCTATTTTTGAGTAATTTTAATTAGGCCTTTTTGATATAGAAAAGTAAACTGATTTAGAAATGTTGATTGTGTCGAGTATTTAAAGTGTAAAAGCGAGAAGCAGCATAAACTGTTAAATGATACTCAAGAGCAAAATTAAATCTTGGTTTTACTGAAATTTAAAAACAAAAAAAATTTGTTTAAAATACAATTACAATGAAACAAGAGATATAAAAAAAATTAAGTCAATAACTACTTAGGTCAGCAACGAAAGAATTTATTTTAGTTGCTTTTTACTAAATAATTTAATTTAATGTAAACAAAGTAACACCAAGTATGGTTAAAACAGCTGATCTACCAAATAACCTAAAACATAAAATGAAATCATATTTTATGAAATCATATTTTATCACTTATTTTCAGCCAAATGGGACGGAGTAAATGAATTGCATACCCTAGCCCCTTTTATGAAACGTTTTTCTCTCATATAAAACTAAAATTAATTAATTAAATTTAATTAATCAATTAATATTCGAAAAAACTTAATTACCAATGAACATCATCCAGTGCTTAAGTAAGTTTTAAAAAAATATATATGAACTATAAATGAAAAATATATTTGAATATATATGAATAAAAATTTTATTAACGATTGCAAATTTCTACAAGCTATATAAAGGGAGAGTGTGAACTAATAGAGGGAATCGAAAAAATAGGGATTTTTACTATAAATATGTAACCGTAGCCGTAAAATATCTACATTAGGTTTAACAAATGTCTAAAAAACTATCTTTTCTAATTTAAAACCAGTATTGTTTCTAAAATTTATATTTATTTCCAGAAGTATCTTTTAAATGTAAAAAACTAGAACCACCATCTGAATCGATTTAACGAGGTTTTTTGTTAACCGAGAAAAGTAGATTTTACTGCTGTTGTGAGTGATGTTTTGTTAGGGGTATAAAGAGACGACGTCAAACGTCTTCTATATCTCAAGATGCTAACTAGGACTGACTCGCATTAAACACATGTTTCTGTTGACCTCCATGCCCTCTATCGGCCTTTAAATGAGACATTTCTCTCTGTAATCCCAAAGATAAGAGACTTTCGCTTCGTAAAACTTGAGCTTATCGCTGCTGACTTCAATTTCAGAAGATTTGCAAAGTTTAGAGTTTTCCTTATTGCTAAAAGACGTCGCAGCCGTACCGACTGACGGCTTAGACAATCTATTTAGCAGCTTTGGTTCTATTTACCCGATCCCGAATCACTTTACGACTGCAGCCGATCGAGAAACATCCATTAGGCTCGGAAATATGGCAGCACTGCAAACACACAATCGTATCTCAGTGACGTTAACTAATGGATGTAATCAGGTCCAGCTGTCCGGAGAAGTTTTATATTTACAAAAATATTATTCCCACAGCTTATACAAGCAGCAAATAAAGCCAGTTCCGAACGCAATGACAAATTGCTTTGATTAATCATCGAGTTGAGGTTAGCAAACTAATCTGTTTTTATGTTTTATTGCCCTCTTCTGATTTCTACTCCTTATTCCCTTAACTTGATCAAATAGTTCTTATTTGAAAATCTTTTCCTGTCCTAATAAATCCTTTTTCAACCCAAATCATGAAAACTCTTCCCTTCCTAAATAGAGTACAGGATTTATTACTCTTTCTTCTTACATATATTTATTGCCTTTTTGTGTTTTAACGTGGACACCACTAAAAGGTATTATCCTTTGTAAAGGAAAGTAGGGGGTTGTGTAACATAAGTGTTAATTTGAGAACACGATAGAATTCCAAGACTAGGAGGTCGAGCCGCAGATTCTGATTTAAAAGTAATTAAATGCGATGGTTCAGGTTAAACGAGCATAAGCAACTTCTCAACTACCAGTGAAAGCCACGTGTTTGCATAGGCGATAACGTTCAGTTATTCAATCTATTTCCAGCGGTACCGGGGTATTCTCGCTCACTAACAGTCCCAGTTTCACTAGGTCTTTACACTTCCCTCATCCACTTGGTCCATTGACGTCCCGTAATTCACTCGGTTCTTAGACATTCCGCATCCAATTTGTCCCTAGACTTCTATCCGGTCTCTAGACATCCGTAATCCACTCGGTTCTTAGACATTCCGCATCCAATTTGTCCCTAGACTTCTATCCGGTCTCTAGACATCCGTAATTCACTCGGTTCTTAGACATTCCGCATCCAATTTGTCTCTAGACTTCTATCCGGTCTCTAGACATCCGTAATCCACTCGGTTCTTAGACATTCCGCATCCAATTTGTCCCTAGACTTCTATCCGGTCTCTAGACATCCGTAATCCACTCGGTTCTTAGACATTCCGCATCCAATTTGTCCCTAGACTTCTATCCGGTCTCTAGACATCCGTAATCCACTCGGTTCTTAGACATTCCGCATCCAATTTGTCCCTAGACTTCTATCCGGTCTCTAGACATCCGTAATCCACTCGGTTCTTAGACATTCCGCATCCAATTTGTCTCTAGACTTCTATCCGGTCTCTAAACATCCGTAACCCACTCGATCCACTTGCCCCCGTGACTACTAATACCTTGACCTCTAATGATTTTACTGACTCTTAGGCACCCAGTAATTAAAGTTACCTCTAGTCCCCTGGTAATTTAAGTGATTACTAAACTCGGGCGATTCATTTGATCCCTAGACGTCTGATGACTCAACTGACCCTAGGCGCCCGGTAACACAAGTGATCCCTAGACTCCAGGTGATTCAACTGATCCTTAGACTTCTGATAACTGAACTGACCCCTTGGCATCCGGTAACTCAGGTGATCCCTAGACTCCTGGTAATTTAGGTGATCCATGGACACCAGGTGACACAACTGATTCTTAGACGTCCGGTGACTCAATCTACCCAAAGGCGAGCAGTGCTTAACTCATCCCTAAACGTCTGACGATACAACCGATCCCTAGATGCCTGGTGACTCAACCGATAAATAGATCCCCGATGAATGAACCCACTAGACGCCTGGTAACACAACTGATCACTAGACTTCCATAACCCAATCGTTGTTTAAACGTTGCGTTATCCAATCCGTACCTAAACGGCCCGTGATCCTCTTGATCCGTAGGCGCCCGTGATCCACTAGCTTTATAGAAATTCTATTATTCAAACTGATCCTAGATGCATCCTGATCCTCTTGATCCGTAGGCGCCCGTAATCCACTAGGTTTATAGAAATTCTATTATTCAAACTGATCCTAGATGCATCCTGATCCTCTTGATCCGTAGGCGCCCGTAATCCACTAGGTTTATAGAAATTCTATTATTCAAACTGATCCTAGATGCATCCTGATCCTCTTCATCCGTAGGCGCCCGTAATCAACTAGGTTTATAGAAATTCTATTATTCAAACTGATCCTAGATGCATCCTGATCCTCTTGATCCGTAGGCGCCCGTAATCCACTAGGTTTATAGAAATTCTATTATTCAAACTGATCCTAGAAGCATCCTGATCCTCTTGATCCGTAGGCGCCCGTAATCCACTAGGTTTATAGAAATTTTATTATTCAAACTGATCCTAGATGCATCCTGATCCTCTTGATCCGTAGGCACCCGTAATCCACTAGGTTTATAGAAATTCTATTATTCAAACTGATCCTAGATGCATCCTGATCTTCTTGATCCGTAGGCGCCCGTAATCCACTAGGTTTATAGAAATTCTATTATTCAAACTGATCCTAGATGCATCCTGATCCTCTTGATCCGTAGGCGCCCGTAATCCACTAGGTTTATAGAAATTCTATTATTCAAACTGATCCTAGATGCATCCTGATCCTCTTGATCCGTAGGCGCCCGTATTCCACTAGGTTTATAGAAATTCTATTATTCAAACTGATCCTAGATGCATCCTGATCCTCTTGATCCGTAGGCGCAAGTAATCCACTAGGTTTATAGAAATTCTATTATTCAAACTGATCCTAGATGCATCCTGATCCTCTTGATCCGTAGGAGCCCGTAATCCACTAGGTTTATAGAAATTCTATTATTCAAACTGATCCTAGATGAATCCTGATCCTCTTGATCCGTAGGCGCCCGTAATCCACTAGGTTTATAGAAATTCTATTATTCAAACTGATCCTAGATGCATCCTGATCCTCTTGATCCGTAGGCACCCGTAATCCACTAGGTTTATAGAAATTCTATTATTCAAACTGATCCTAGATGCATCCTGATCCTCTTGATCCGTAGGCGCCCGTAATCCACTAGGTTTATAGAAATTCTATTATTCAAACTGATCCTAGATGCATCCTGATCCTCTTGATCCGTAGGCGCCCGTAATCCACTAGGTTTATAGAAATTCTATTATTCAAACTGATCCTAGATGCATCCTGATCCTCTTGATCCGTAGGCACCCGTAATCCACTAGGTTTATAGATATTCTATTATTCAAACTGATCCTAGATGCATCCTGATCCTCTTGATCCGTAGGCGCCCGTAATCCACTAGGTTTATAGAAACTCTATTATTCAAACTGATCCTAGATGCATCCTGATCCTCTTGATCCGTAGGCACCCGTAATCCACTAGGTTTATAGAAATTCTATTATTCAAACTGATCCTAGATGCATCCTGATCCTCTTGATCCGTAGGCGCCCGTAATCCACTAGGTTTATAGAAATTCTATTATTCAAACTGATCCTAGATGCACCCTGATCCTCTTGATCCGTAGGCACCCGTAATCCACTAGGTTTATAGAAATTCTATTATTATGCAAACTGATCCTAGATGCATCCTGATCCTCTTGATCCGTAGGCGCCCGTAATCCACTAGGTTTATAGAAATTCTATTATTCAAACTGATCCTAGATGCATCCTGATCCTCTTGATCCGTAGGCACCCGTAATCCACTAGGTTTATAGAAATTCTATTATTCAAACTGATCCTAGATGCATCCTGATCCTCTTGATCCGTAGGCGCCCGTAATCCACTAGATTTATAGAAATTCTATTATTCAAACTGATCCTAGATGCATCCTGATCCTCTTGATCCGTAGGCACCCGTAATCCACTAGGTTTATAGAAATTCTATTATTCAAACTGATCCTAGATGCATCCTGATCCTCTTGATCCGTAGGCGCCCGTAATCCACTAGGTTTATAGAAATTCTATTATTCAAACTGATCCTAGATGCATCCTGATCCTCTTGATCCGTAGGCGCCTGTAATCCACTAGGTTTATAGAAATTCTATTATTCAAACTGATCCTAGATGCATCCTGATCCTCTTGATCCGTAGGCACCCGTAATCCACTAGGTTTATAGAAATTCTATTATTCAAACTGATCCTAGATGCATCCTGATCCTCTTGATCCGTAGGCGCCCGTAATCCACTAGGTTTATAGAAATTCTATTATTCATACTGATCCTAGATGCATCCTGATCCTCTTGATCCTTAGGCACCCGTAATCCACTAGGTTTATAGAAATTCTATTATTCAAACTGATCCTAGATGCATCCTGATCCTCTTGATCCGTAGGCGCCCGTAATCCACTAGATTTATAGAAATTCTATTATTCAAACTGATCCTAGATGCATCCTGATCCTCTTGATCCGTAGGCACCCGTAATCCACTAGGTTTATAGAAATTCTATTATTCAAACTGATCCTAGATGCATCCTGATCCTCTTGATCCGTAGGCGCCCGTAATCCACTAGGTTTATAGAAATTCTATTATTCAAACTGATCCTAGATGCATCCTGATCCTCTTGATCCGTAGGCGCCTGTAATCCACTAGGTTTATAGAAATTCTATTATTCAAACTGATCCTAGATGCATCCTGATCCTCTTGATCCGTAGGCACCCGTAATCCACTAGGTTTATAGAAATTCTATTATTCAAACTGATCCTAGATGCATCCTGATCCTCTTGATCCGTAGGCGCCCGTAATCCACTAGGTTTATAGAAATTCTATTATTCATACTGATCCTAGATGCATCCTGATCCTCTTGATCCTTAGGCGCCCGTAATCCACTAGGTTTATAGAAATTCTATTATTCAAACTGATCCTAGATGCATCCTGATCCTCTTGATCCGTAGGCGCCCGTAATCCACTAGGTTTATAGAAATTCTATTATTCAAACTGATCCTAGATGCATCGTGATCCTCTTGATCCGTAGGTGCCCGTAACCCATTAGCTTTATAGAAATTCTATTATTCAAACTGATAATATATGTATCCTGATCCTCTTGGTGGCGAGAGATTCCTTACTCCAAATTGTTGCTAGACCGTTCGATTACAATCCGTCCATAGCCCCTCGTATGTATGAACTCGGTCCCTAGAAGTCTCGTATTTGATCTAGAAGTAGATTTGTCTTACAACCGCTCCCTAGCCTGACGGTCCGTAGATGTAATACTATGCATCTATTTATCCGCCTTGTGAATGGATAATTTTCAAAACGCAACTATCTCATTTTGCCATTTATAGATTTATAAAATATTCAATGTTTTTAACAAAATATCATCTGTAATTAGGAGATATAATTTCAGTTCTTTATGTTAGGTTTGCCACAGCAAATGTTATTGCAGCAGTTATTTTACGTTTCCATGGAAACCTCTTTGAAATTATACATAGTAATATAAAGCGTTCATCTTCATTCTATAAAATAAATTCACAATAACTTTAATCTGCAACCCAAGACAGGTAAAATCGTTATATTGTGCCAACATAATATACTATGCACGTTGTACAGTCAGTGCAAACTACACTGTTCCTGGCAAATAAACAATCAAAGGTCCCATTACGTTATTTGTTACCAGACTATACCCATCAACGCTTTCATATGACGAAGTTCATGACATGAAAGTTTAATTTAACATGTGAGGTATGCTCTTCGGCTTTTGTTGTCACACCTGATTACTCGAAATAAGGACGCTTATGACGTCATAAAATCTGGAATTTAATTAAAACTTCACTTGGCGAGCTCCTATTCTTGCAGAGTTTTATGGTCGCTGGTTTTGTTACCGGTCATGTATTAATGTTATACAACGCGTGTGGAAGTATAACATCTAATATAGGGCAGATAATATGCATGGAGAATATTTATAGGGGTTGCGTTTGGAAACTTGTGATTGGAGGATAAAAAGAAAGGGGAGAGAGAGAGAGAGAGAGAGAGAGAGAGAGAGAGAGAGAGAGAGAGAGAGAGAGGACGGCTCAACAACCACCGCATTCAAACAATACGCGTTTTTTTTTATTTTTATTTATCAAAAATAGGCTTCTGTATAATAACCTTTAAATAAATCCTTGCAACACACATAGGCATTAGGTAACTACTAAAAGATGTTAATGGTGGGAAAGACGTGATGGTTAGCATCAGGTTCTGTTGATACAGTGTTTTGTGTATTGGGTACCTACCTTTTAAGTAGATGAGCAATGTGTTTGTTTTTTTGTTATGTCGTTGTATCTTTTATTTTACTTTCTAAGTATTTATATTTGTGCTCTCTCTGATCAGGTGATGTGCTTTGCTCTGTAAGGAGAATACTTATACGAGTAAACTACAGTTGGTATTGATAGAACCGGAATACAACCGTGAGAGGCCCATGAAGCCTGTACAAGAACGAAAAATCCATTTCCTTATAAAAGTGGTTTGAAAGCAGAAAACGATGAGGGGAATAATATAAAGGACAATCATTTTGCTGCAAAGTACATTTTTAATTTATGAAAATGGTTAGAGCGGTCATATGTTAGTAAATTTGTTACTTGCAAAGAAATCGCCCCTGCGCACTACGATATAGGCTACATGTAACGCACATTAGCATTTAGACTTGAGACTTAATGCATTTGGAGCCCTGCTGGCTGCCTATTCACTGCCTTATAAAATTGTATTCTTATAGGTAGCTATTGAATTAAATGAAATAATTGGCTAGTCGTAGTAAGCATTCGTCCAATTCCCTTCATTGCATAAAACTGTTTATTGAGTAAAAACCAGACTAGCAATTTCCTACAAAATTCAGGACATACAGCAGAGATCCTACTATCCGAATCGCTTTAACATTTTCAAAAACAATAAGTTGAAAACGTTCTGCAATTTCCAAAATAATGCCGAAGAATTCCGAAACTAGTGCAGGCGTACCGCAAACATTTGGATGCTGGACATGGCATGGGCGGTATTTTTGAGGTGGGTGCGCCTGCTAGACGTGAACTACCCTCATCCGCACATTTTATTGATCCGTATCTATTTTGTAAATAGTTTTAATTGAGCTGATGAATTTTTAGTTTTACATATTCGCTACAAATAATCTTATCTGAGCTGATTGAGATTTAGACTTTTTTAATACGCTAAACATACTATTTACCTGCATAAACATTTTGAAGACCAGACGGATTTCATATACCAAATAATGTATAAAGTTTTCCAGGTTTAGCACAATTTTAAAACCTGTATACAGAATGAAATAGTAACAAACACTAGGTTGAGGACAAACGTAGATGATTCGTTTGTGCCGATGAGTCATCCGTTCGGAAATGTACTGAAGTTCTTCCTCTCCAACTTTTTAAAACGGCGGAAGGTGGGGAAATCCAGCCCGGCCGCCCGAACCAGCCAAGTGAGTGCAAACACATTTGATTCAAGGATATTCATTTTTTAATTGCCGAGACGGCCGCCCGGATGTGCGGTGGCGTCCTAGCGCGCGCATAGCTCTATATAGATGGATGTCACGGTCGCCAGTTATGCGACATTGGTAAACTACTCTTTCGAATCGGTCCGTTGTTTTCTTTGTACGTGCGTTTCGTTGTTCAGTATGGTTTCTAGAAGGAAACGAATTGTATTATCATTAACGGATAAACTAATTATAGATCAATCAGATGAAGGAGCTACGGGTAAACAGTTGGCTGAGAAGTTCGGTGTTGGACAATCGACGATTTCAGGCATTAAAAGCAGCAAACATACACTTTTAAACTTCATATCAATCCTTAAAAATGCTGATGAGATTTTTTCAAAAAAACAACGAGGGGACCAACAAAATAATTAATAATAGTCGGTTTTCGAGTGCTTTTCAACAAAGTTCCATGGGAATCCAATTTCGGATCCGATTCTTTGTGAAAAACCTAAGATCTTAACTCAGCAACTTAGAAAAAAATAGTAATATTTTTCATTTGACTTACAAAACATACGTATATATCATAAAAATTCTTTTAATATTTAAAACCTTCAACTATCCGAATTTTTGTTAATCCGAATAGGGCACGGCTCAAAAACTGTTCAAAAAAGCAAGGCTCCATGACATCCTACTCTAGATCCAACCAGCCCACCTCATTCAGCTACACCCTAGCTGGTAACGTCGAACCAGTTAAAAGTTTTTTTGCTTCATTGCAATTATATGATTATTACTAGTTGGCAATAAATTATTTTTTTATGAAATCAAAAGCGGTGGATAAGTAAAGTTTTCTGAAACTTTGCATAACTGAAATAATTATCATTCCAAGACGTTGATATAAGACGCCTTTTTAGGTAATAAAAATAAATAACCACCTAACGTTGATTTAACAAACCAACACGTCACTGATATCGATTCAAAAAAATTAAGTCATCAAATTATCTTTCCAAACTCTTTTACTGCATCTGAATCACTTATGAGGGCGGCAGTCTAATCAACTCTTAAAGAAAATTTGTAAATATTTTATCAGGATAATGTAAGCAAACGTAAAAAGAAATGACACAATCTACATTAGAGTTACGCCTTAGAGCATGTATGATTGCTGACAACCAACACAATATAACCTGTAAGATAAAATATGATAGCGGTATCACCTTTTGTAAACGCCTTAACGATTATGCGCGATCTCGAGTGATAAATGAATAAACTTATTACAATACAGTTGACAAGTTGCGGGAACACATTGCCGCAATATTGGCAAAACTGTTCCAACGCACACAATGGCGTGTGTGGTCCTATAGTGCAACTACACAGATTACAGGCAATTATGAAGTTTGTAACAAACAGCTATTTAGAGTGAACCTATCAAACTTATAATTTCACTCACAAATTACAACCTCTGGTTTGGTGTAGTTATACAAACACTGAGGATATGACCTATGTTGTTGAATAAAAAGAACTACTACACAAACTTCTATAAAACTAAATTACTGTTAAAATTAACGACGAAGGGAAAACAGCTAAATTTATAATACTAAGATGTATAATTTAAAACATTACTGTACGAAGCAGAATAGAGTTATGTACAGAGGGGAATACAGTTAAACGCCAATGTACGAAGGGAATAATGCTAAACATCATATTAGGAAGGAAAAACTATGAAAACCATTCAACTAAATAAAATACTACTACACAACAATGTATAAGGATATTACTGAGAAACCTTAATGTACGTGATGGATTACTACCAAACAACAATGTATAAGGATAATACTGAGAAACCTTAATGTACGTGATGGATTACTACCAAACAACAATGTATAAGGATATTACTGCAAAACCTTAATGTACGTAATGGATTACTAGCAAACAACAATGTATAAGGAAAATACTGAAAAAAATTAATCTTCGTAATGGATTACTACCAAACAACAATGTATAATGATAATACTACAAAACCTTAATGTACGTGATGGATTACTACCAAACAACAATGTGTAAGGAAAATACTACAAAACCTTAATATACGTGATGGATTACTACCAAACAGCAATGTATAATGATAATACTGCAAAACCTTACTGTACGTGATGGATTACTACCAAACAGTAATGAATAAGGAGAATACTACAAAACCTTAATGTACGTGATGGATTACTACCAAACAACAATGTATAAGGATTTTACTGCAAAACCTTAATGTACGTAATTGATTACTACCAAACAACAATGTATAAGGATAATACTACAAAACCTTAATGTACATGATGGATTACTACCAAACAGTAATGTATAAGGATATTACTGCAAAACCTTAATGTACGTGATGGATTACTACCAAACAGTAATGTATAAGGATATTACTGCAAAACCTTAATGTACGTGATGGATTACTACCAAACAGCAATGTATAAGGTGAATACTGCAAAACCTTAATGTACGTGATGGATTACTACCAAACAGAAATGTATAAGGATAATACTGCAAAACTTTAATGTACGTGATGGATTGCTACCAAACAGTAATGTATAAGGATATTACTGCAAAACCTTAATGTGCATGATAGATTACTACCAAACAGCAATGTATAAGGAGAATACTGCAAAATCTTAATGTACGTGATGGATTACTACCAAACAGTAATGTATAAGGATGTTACTGCAAAATGTACGTGATGAATTACTACCAAACAGCAATGTATAAGGAGAATACTGCAAAACCTTAATGTACGTGATGGATTACTACCAAAGAGTAATGTATAAGGATATTACTGCAAAACCTTAATGTACGTAATGGATTACTACCAAACAGTAATGTATAAGGAGAATACTGCAAAACCTTAATGTACGTGATGGATTACTACCAAACAGCAATGTATAAGGAGAATACTGCAAAATCTTAATGCACGTGATGGATTACAACCAAACAGCAATGTATAAAGAGAATACTGCAAAACCTTAATGCACGTGATGGATTACTACCAAACAGCAATGTATAAGGAGAATACTGCCTAACCTTAATGTACGTGATGGATTACTACCAAACAGTAATGTATAAGGATATTACTGCAAAACCTTAATGTACGTGATGGATTACTACCAAACAGCAATGTATAAGGAGAATACTGCAAAACCTTAATGTACGTGATGGATTACTACCAAACAGCAATGTATAAGGAGAATACTGCAAAACCTTAATGTACGTGATGGATTACTACCAAACAGCAATGTATAAGGAGAATACTGCAATACTTTAATGTACGTGATGGATTACTACCAAACAGCAATGTATAAGGAGAATACTGCAAAACTTTAATGTACGTGATGGATTACTACCAAACAGCAATGTATAAGGAGAATACTGCAAAACCTTAATGTACGTGATGGATTACTACCAAACAGCAATGTATAAGGAGAATACTGCAAAACCTTAATGTACGTAATGGATTACTACTAAACAGCAATGTACAAGGAGAATACTGCAAAACCTTAATGTACGTGATGGAAAACTACCAAGCAGCAATGTATAAGGAGAATACTGCAAAACCTTAATACACGTGATGGATTACTACCAAACAACAATGTATAAGGAAAATACTGCAAAACCTTAATGTACGGGATGGATTACTACCAAACAGCAATGTATAAGGAGAATACTGCAAAACCTTAATGTACGTGATAGATTACTACCAAACAACAATGTATAAGGAAAATACTGCAAAACCTTAATGTACGGGATGGATTACTACCAAACAGCAATGTATAAGGAGAATACTGCAAAACCTTAATGTACGTGATGGAAAACTACCAAGCAGCAATGTATAAGGAGAATACTGCAAAACCTTAATACACGTGATGGATTACTACCAAACAACAATGTATAAGGAAAA